>JAXIVJ010001510.1:0-45000 GCA_036785665.1 Chirona hameri
AAACAGGCAGGATTTTGCGAAGGGCGAACGGCGCGGACTTTTTTGTCTTTATTTTTCGTCTCAATAACAAGGCCCTCAAAATTTTATTATTTTAATTTCATGCATTCAAAAATTCAATTCAGCCCAAGGCTAAGAAAATGTGTCACAAACGCTGCCCCTAAACTTAACTAACAATGGTATTTACGCAAAATGGACACCCACACAACTATTATTGCGCCGCGAAGCGGTGCCAAAATTTGAGGTTTTGAGCTGGCTGGGGAACTTAATTTTTGCTATTAGAACCAGGATGCACGGTCAAAACGAGGAAACATGTCTGGAGCATGAAGTGGAGTCAAAAGACATGTTGCCACCCATTTAAGGCCAAAGGTGGGCCTATGGCCCCATGCCCTCCCCCTAGGGCCGTCAGTGTGTACAGTCTATATTTGACCCTTTTGTACTGGAAAAGAACACTGAATGATTCGGTTTTTTACTTCATTTTTCGTCTGGATAACAAGGCCCTCAAAAATTTGATTATTTTCATTTCATTCATTCAAAAATTCAATTCAGCCCAAGGCTACCAATGCAGCCAATCAATGAGATTCTACCACCGGAAAGATAGAAGGAATTTCGCCCAAGTGGCACGCAAATGTGATATTTTCGATTTTTTTTTGCAGAATTATAACAGCTTGGGTGCAGCTGCTTACCAGTTTGAAATCAGTTTCATGATTTCCAACCATGAACCACAGTCCACATGATGAGAAAAAAAAAACGGCGGGCACTATGATTTCGTTCGCAACAGAAAACGATATTCAACAAACATCCTGACATCGAGGGTTTATCAGGACACACGTATGTAATATGCGCCGCGAAGCGGCGCGCTTTTTGTCTCTAAATTTTACACCATTTCGCACAAAATAGGTGGGTTTCAGCAATTTGATGGGGGCACCAGGGCATTGGTGCCCCGCCTCCCCTCCTCCTGGATTCAAGGGTGCCCGGTGCCCGGTGCCCCCGGCGGATGCCCCCCTTTGGGGGGGGGGGGGGGGGCAAATCCAGTGGCGTATTTCCAAAAAGTTGTTGAGCGGGGGGGGGGGGAGGGGTAGCAGACCGTCAGCCGTCAGCGATAAAGTTGTTGATATGGGGAAGGGGGGGGGGGGGGGGGGGGGGGGGGGTAGGCAGGAGCGTTCCCGATAATTTTTATTTTTGAGTGGGGGTCGACTGAAAGGACGAAAAAAATGTAGCCCATTTTTATGCGTGTATTTTTATGCCTTTTTGCAGCAATTTGTAATGTGGTTTTCATGTTATAGTAAATACTTGTTATTTAGCGCAGCCAAGTGGCGCGAAATTGTACGGGTTTGCCTGATACAACCCAGAAATATGGGCGATGGGCCTTGTAGAGGATAAGAAGCTAAAAATGTTATTCATTCAATTCACCGTTACAACGAACCTAAGACCATGACGATGGCCACCGATGGTGTTTAATATCGCAATTTTGCGCGATAATTCCATCCATCGAGACCTTTTGACACGGTCAAACATTTTGGACTTGACCTGACCTGTGACGTCATCGGTGACCCGGAGGTGAACAATATTATGCTTCCCTCAATACATTTCCCAGGGCTATCCAATGCCGTTTGCATTTTTACAATCGGTCCAGTAGTTCCGGAGATCCAAGGCGGGAGGGGGGGGGGGGCAAAATAGCCCCCCCCCCCCACAGTAAGTCGCGTCATGGCATATACCCCAGTAACTCGCGGGTTAACTTTCGTTGAACGGTTAAAACGCCAGGTAACCCAACTATCAGACAAAGTATTAGTGAGGTTGGGTAGAGACTCGTCATTCTAGCTTGGCAGATAAGGATAACTAATGTAAGGACCATATCACTGAGACGGCATCGATTGGTTCTAAAGTATCGGTTCATTCTGTCGCTTAGAGGTGTGCTCTATGTTAAGGGGGGACAACACAAATCGGTGACTGGTTAAGTTACCGCCAAGGGATTGTCTGTCTAAGATTACGTATGTATAATCGGCTATGCGCTATTAGCTATTGGTCCAGCATCGCTTCCTACCGACGATTGTTTAAGGACGGTGTATGAGAAATGCGATTCATTAGCTGTCACTGCGACCTCGTTTCTGTCGCTGATAAACTCGTGCCACTGATCCGGAATGTTTAACGTTAAATCCATGTCTATATTACCTTATTTGAAAGAATCGATCAAACCATAACTAGTTCAGCCCGTAAAAGGTTCTTAGGGCGCAGTAACCTTAGCAACAGACGTATACTTTCGAGTCAGATGATGGTTAAATATAACAGTTAAATTAACTTCTTAATATATTATGCGTCTCCTAACCATCTGTTAAAAATACACCTTCTTCAGCCAGCAGCTCGCGATTTACGACATTAAAGCTGACGCCTTCCCTATGTTAACGTCATGGTACAACTGTAATGTTAGATGCCCTGTATATTGACCGTCCCAAGTGGTAACTTAAGCCTTATTATTAGCCAACTATAAACAGCGCTAAATTATTCGAATATATTCTGACGATGGTGCACTGTCGATTATATTGAAGTTAAAGAGTGATATTTCAGATATTACTAGCTGATGCTTATTCAAATGTGTCATTTTGTATATATTCACGTTGTCGGGCTGGTTGCGATTCTTTTGGACGTTTCCCGTGTAGGAAATTACCAAAGGGTCATCTAATTTACGTCACCGATAGAAAACTGGTAATCGGTTAGTACTCAGTCATAGTTGGAGAAACTTCGTTGATATTGATTTCGTAATAGTGTAACGCTGGTTGCATTTCTTCGTGCTGGAACTACGGCTAAATTGTCCACCTCTCAGCACCTGAGCCCGGGCGGGCCCGGGCCACATTAGCACGAGTACTGTCGGCCATGTTTCAGGAAGCGAAATCACTAGCCGGCCAGCTCCGCCGCCCAACAGTAGAGTAAACACACCAGCGGGCCATTTTCACACACGCCACTTCGCACCGCTTCACCTCTTAACACCACTGCCGGAAAAGCCAGTGTCCGGCGGTCGGGACTGCGGGGCGATGGCCTCTGAACTCTCGGAATGCCGGCCAGCTGAAGACGGTGACAGCCCGCGAGCAGACCGGAGGGACAGAGGCAGTCGCACCGTCAGGAGGGCCAGGGGCGGTCGCGCCGTCAGGAGGGGCAGAAGAGTCGCACCGTCAGGAGGGCCAGGGGCGGTCGCGCCGTCAGAAGGGCCAGGAACAGTCGCGCCGTCAGGAGGGCCAGGAGAGTCACACCGTCAGGAGGGCCAGAGGGCAGTCGCACCGGTCAGGAGGGGCCAGGGGCGGTCGCGCCGTCAGGAGGGCCAGGAGCAGTCGCGCCGTCAGGAGGGCCAGGAGCAGTCGCGCCGTCAGGAGGGCCAGGAGCAGCCGCACCGTCAGGAGGACCAGGAGCAGTCGCGCCGTCAGGAGGGCCAGGAGCAGTCGCGCCGTCGGGGGGACCGGGAACAGTCGCACCGTCAGGAGGGCCAGGAGCAGTCGCGCCGTCAGGAGGGCCAGGAGCAGTCGCACCGTCGGGAGGACCGGGAGCAGTCGCGCCGTCAGGAGGGCCAGGAGCAGTCGCGCCATCAGGAGGGCCAGGAAGAGTCGCGCCGTCAGGAGGGTCAGGAGCAGTCGCGCCGTCAGGAGGACCAGGAGCAGTCGCGCCGTCAGGAGGGCCAGGAGCAGTCGCGCCGTCAGGAGGGCCAGGACAACATGGCCGGGAGGATCCAGAAAGGAAGTGGTGCTGGAAATGTGCGCCGGGGAGATGGGCCGGGCTCGTTAAGAGTGCAGTGGTGTCCGCCCATTTAAACTGATGGAGCGGACAAGTGACTGAGTGAACGTGGAAACGGACGCTACGATTCGGAGCGGCGACTATCAACGTATCATCCGGGTTGCACCTGTCATCGGTCACAGTGAGGCCGCTGCTCATTTCCCCGCCCGCACAATATCCAAATATCCACGGTCTGTCACCCTGCGTCGTACCATACGGTCGTGTGCTCCAATAGGCGATCTGAGGCAGTGAGGATCTCGGGCGGGAGGGACGGAACGGGCAGCCGCCGGGATCTAGTGACCCAGGGAAGGGTTCTTTACCATGAGGAGGGGGAGGAGTGAAGTGTTGATTTTCAGGAGGGCCGGGGGCGGGGGTGTTATGGACTGGTTGGTGGTGTGACGGGCCAGCAGAGGGGCGGTGGAAATATGTGTCACGGGAGGGACGTAAATAAACTGTTCAGGCGCGTGATGTAGCAATTAATATGACATGTAACCGCACAAGTGGGGGTATAAAAAAGATGAAGGATCGCAGAGATGGAGGATATTATTAACTGAACGGAGTGAGTGATGATCGAGAAACCGCGAGACGGGATAGATTTCGGACAGATCTGACGTACCGGGGGTGCCGGCCCAGCGGAACGTATTCTGCTTCCCGTAAATTAACGCCGCCTCATCATTTACATAATCATTTCCTTTATAGTTCACATAAAAATACGAAAAATCATCCCCAGCGTGAGATAAGCAAATCGTTCTTCATCCGTCAGTTCCAATCCATCATGAACAACATATTTCTTCCTGGCGCACCATATCATACATATTCATCCGCATGCACTGAAAATTAAGTCAAAGTTTTAGGTAAATCTTGGTGTTCATTATTTTCGTTGAATGTATACGAACCGATTGTCAAGCTCATTTGTCAGTCAACACGTTTGATTTGAGAGTAGCTGCTAGCAGGCTATCGGCATGTTAAAAGTTTACTGCATATGATTGTAAGCCGTGCTAAAAACCTATACAGGCATTTAAATCATAAACTTAACTGCAACGGAAATTTTGTTAAAGAGATATATCATTTTATTAAATTATCATGCACTTAAATACATTGCTCACAGGGATCTATTGGCACCGGTTTCGTAGAGGAGTATCGTGTTATTTAAGTATGTCAGGGCGTTGACATCCCAGCAATGACCGCTGTGATGTGACGCGTCTCCGTACCCGGCCCGCCGAGGCCAGGCACGTTGGGAATGACCTGCTCACGGAGGATTAGAGGAAAAAGCGGGGAACCCCACCCGTCAAGGTAGACGGAAGAGGGCGTCAGGGCGTCAACCGTGCATTTGGATTAGTGTTTGAAGGGAGGATAAATGTGAGCGAGAATCAATGACTGTATGCCAGAATAATCGATTAAGTTAAGGACCAGTGGGAGAATGACGCTCAGCGATTAATTATAGGTGAGGAACCTGTTAAGATCGGGGAAATAGTGGTGGGATTGTATTTGTTGGGGTTGGGATCAGGATGATTTTGGGGCGGATCATAGGAACCGATTGGGGAAGGAACGCCGCGACGGATCATCTGTCGGGACATACACCGGTAGGCTATCTCGTGGGAGACCCTGTCCTAATATCCACCAATTACCGAACTCCACATACCATCTTGATATACCTTATATCCGAGCAGTGAGAGGCCTATATGTTGACTGACAAATGGCCAGCCTCATCAAAAATATTATGTACGAGGCCGGGCAGCGCTATTGCAACTGTTTGAAATTCATATACATTCGCGGGTATTCTGAAAAACCACAAGAAATAGCGGATCGTCGCTGCCGTAAATCGATCCGGAAGGCCAAGAAACCCCGCACGCAAATTTTCGAAATATTGCAAATTGTTGCAAAATGTTGCAATACGCTCTAAATATTGCAGATGAAGTCCTAGAGCACTAGAGCGAAATTTGTGATTGATTTTTTTTTACAATTTTTGAATTGATGCAATGTTGCAAAGCCCGATTGCACGCTACAATAGGATAGCTAGAAGGACACTACCCTTCCCCCAGCATCTAGATGAGTCTGTATGAGGATCGGCCGTTTCTAAGTATCGAGTAACGTGAGGTGGCAGATAACAGGCTCCAGCAGAGAGAAGTAAACCAAATGTACTATGGCTGATAATACTCACAGTCACGACCGGACAGAGATTAAATAAGGATTGGAGCTTTAAGATTGCTTAACGGCTTGTGTGCCCGATCCTTGTATCGCAAATTGATCAGCCCGGCGAAACATGTAACGAAAGTGCTCTTGGAAAATTATGCCCAGACCGAGTGATATCGGCTGGCCGCATATCACAGGGAGGTTGCAAGTAGTTAAGTCCGAGCTGAGGGTGTCAAATGCCCAGAGGATGATAGGTTGGCGCAGAGAAAGGAGGGCTCGCCCTCCTTTCTCTGAGGAAAGGAGGGCGAGCCCTCCTTTCCTCAGAGAGAGGACGAAGGATAAGAGGGAGGAGGAGGCTAGACGTGCCTCAGAAGCCACTCACGGTTTAACGGGGAGATCTCCTAAAGAGATCCCCGGGCACCCGCAGTCGGTATATAGGCAAGGACATCCGCAAAACCCGCCATTGGTGCCGACCGATGCTAATTGTTAAAGGCTTGGTCCGGCGGAGGAGCCCCGATAGGGCCGGGACAAAGGACGCAGGTCCGGCGGAGCCCCGATAGGGCCGGGACAGAGCGCGCAGGTCCGGTGGAGCCCGATAGGGCCGGGACAGAGGGCGCAGGTCCGGCCGAGCCCCGATAGGGCCGGGACAGAGGGCGCAGGTCCGGCGGAGCCCCGATAGGGCCGGGACAGTAGGTATAGGGGCCTCTCCCGGACAGAGAGGATAAGACGGGCTTGGTAAAGCGTAGTCGGTGTCACAAAGTCCTATGGATAAATTAGCTCCTTTTTAAAGTAGGAACCAAACTGTTTGCGTTAAAAACATACATTATGGGTGTTCCACACAGCAACGCGGTTGTTCAGCGGAGTGCTAGAGGATTTATTGATGAGGACATTTATCCTACCTTGGGAGTCACTCATCCAGCTGTCATCGCGCACTACTGAGAGGGATTTTTTTTTGGGGGCGAACAAATAATTATGGGGCGAATGAAAGCGGAATGTCCGTAGCTGAGAGAGTGGCGGTGAGGATGAATGACCGAAGGATAAATCTTAGGTTAAGGCCCAGTAGGAGTGGTTCGAACTCAGCCAGGACAGCCGGACGGATCATTACTCGAAGGTAAGTCAAATTTAGCAACTGTGGCATACGACAAGTGGGCGATTAGGTTTTGGGAGTTAAGCAGGTGTTACAGGGGGAGGGAGAATGGAACGGATGACCGAACTTACGAATCGACTTACGATTTTAAAGAAAGATGTGAATCACGGAAGTTGGCAATGGTCACCAGGGCGTCACATCCGACGCTAATCCTACACACCTCCCCGTTGTATCGTCCTCACCCTCATGGGCGAGACCCTGCCTCCCGTCCTTGAGGAGTGAAGTGACATGTGGTGTAAGCAGCCTATATGATGAACGAGAGTAATCAGCCTCTCAAAATTGGAAAGCATTTACCACCATCAGATGTTTTGTACGCGGAAGGGGACCTATCTACGCTAAGTCTACATCACTACATCTGTCTCTACATCTACGCCACCATCTACATCTCTATATCAGTTTATACATATCTCATCACTTCTAGCGGACCTTCAAGCCGGACAGGTCACTGCAGGTCACTGTAGGTCACTGCAGGTCACTGCAGGACACTGCGGGTCACTGCAGGTCGTCCAAGGAGCTGCCGGAGGACGACAGACGCTCTACCAGGGCGGCCCGCCGTGGCACCACCGCGGAGAAGCCGTCCGCTTCATCCTGGACCTGCCGCGGCCCACCAGGAGGACGGACCCTCTCGACAAAAGGAAGGCCGCGGCACTCGAAGCACTGGCCCTCGTCCCAACCCCGACTGCACTATCTGGTCGGACGGTTCCGCCAAGGAGGGCACCACCCAAGGCGGAGGCGGAGCGCTCCTAGAGCTCCACCACGAGGGGCGTACCGTTGAGTGCGCGGCCCCGGCCGGTAGAGTCTGCAGTAGCACGAGAGCGGAGCTGGTTGCGATGGCGGAGCCTGCACGAGCTGACCGACTCCTCCAGCGCCCTCATCAAGAGAGTGCTGCTGTGCTCGGACTCCCGGTCGGGGCTCCAGCTGCTCAGCCGCGGCCCGGACGCCCAGCAGATGTGATCGGACTCCCGGTCGGGGCTCCAGCTGCTCAGCCGCGGCTCGGACGCCCAGCAGATGTGCTCGGACTCCCGGTCGGGGCTCCAGCTGCTCAGCCGCGGCCCGGACGCCCAGCAGATGTGATCGGACTCCCGGTCTGGGCTCCAGCTGCTCAGCCGCGGCCCGGACGCCCAGCAGATGTGCTCGGACTCCCGGTCTCCAGCTGCTCAGCCGCGGCCCGGACGCACAGCAGACGGCCCTCGCCCAGTGCGTCTGGGGCCTGCTTGGTGCGCTGGCGGAGGCGGGGAAGACGGTCACCCTTCATTGGGTCCCTGGCCACGCTGACCTGGCCGGAAACGAGGCCGCTGACCGCCTCGCCAACCGAGCAGCCGCGGAGTGCGACCAGGCCGAGGCGCCGGTTGACCTCTCCAGTGTGCGGGTGGCCATCCAGCGCTATGCGGCGGGGGTCACCGAGGCGAGGGCGCGACGGCACCCCACCTGCAATCCGACCCCTGGCCATGACGAGCTGGATCGCTGGGGACAGGTCACCGTGTCTCAGCTCCGTACCGGGCACTCCCCGCTGGCCCGAGCCACCCTACACCGCATCGGCCTGGCCTCCAGCCCCCTGTGCCTGGAGTGCGGAGAGGAGGACGACACGGTGGGGCACCTCCTGACGAAGTGCCCCGCCTATCAGACCGCCAGGAGCCGCCACTGGGGACCAGTCCCGACAACAGAGGACGTATTCTCCAGTTCGGTGGCCTCCATCGTCGAGTTCTTGCGGAGGGTGGGGCGGACGGCGGCGCCCGTCGACCCGCCCCCGTCCGCCGCCCCCTAGGGGGCGACGCACGTGGCGTGCCGCAGAAGAAGAAGGACGACAGACAAGAGGGATCAGCATTTCTCAATACGGCCGGATTGTGGATGCTTTCCACTTTATCTCTATTCTTTGCTTTCCCCTACCCTCCTTTACCCCTATCTCTTCTTCTACTTTCTTCTCCATTCGCCTCACCCTACAATGTATCCCTCCATTGTTATCCCACTCCGCAGCGTACCTCTCGCTCCACACGCAAGAGTGGAACGGAACCCGGTGCAGTCCCCTGTCCTCTACCTAACCCTATCACTCTCCCTACTCTTATGATCCCCTGTCATTCCCCAACGTTACACCAATAACACGCTTCCCCCCTTCCCCCCACCCCCGCTAGCGCCCTGGATGGCGCCTACGAAGAGGCCGGGACCCCCATGAAATAACCGTAACACTTTTTTATATGCCTGGCGAGGCGTTGAAGGTGCTGGCGTATTGCATCTTTCAAACTCGTGGCGCCTAAACATAGTTTGGATGAATGTCCAATAGGCCGGGTCATGCAGAACAGATTTCAATTTAATAGTGACATTATCATGCGCTATGTCATTACAAGCTTAAATGAATTTTGTGAAATTTGTATAATAAAATTTGGAGGGGCCAACTGGCCTCTTTTTAGGAACACTGTTGCTATTTATCGCCAATATTACGAAACATTTTGGCATTCCTACATTTTGTACGTTTTTTGAAAATATCATTTTCGAATTCTCCGTATGCTGTTTGATACCCGTAGTGATTTTCATAAAGTTATACTATACATTGAAGCTGTTTCTCCGCATTTCCCATAAGGACTTTAACTCTCGCCCGGGTAGGGGGGGGGGGCTGGATGCCACCCCCTTGGTTTTTCTAGAATAACTCGCGTAATTTCCAACCAACCGATTGCAATGAAACTTTCAGTACCCTACTTTTGAGAAGAAAAAATATATACATGCTCTGCAAGTTTTGAATTTCTAACCCACATGACCCGTGACCTATTACCTGTTTCTCAAGGTCATGTCAGGCGCCACTGGCGTCCCGCAGTATCGATGCTTGTAACTTGTGCAGTTTCCGAGTGTTTGTTGTTCAGCAGCATATGGGCAGGTGTTTCCAGGTGATAGTTGTGGTTTCCACTGAGAGTGTTGTTATGTTGTAGCCTAACCCCCCGTACTGTATTGCCTGGAGTCGCCCCTGTCTCGCGACCGCCAGCTCCGTCCCTGAGCGCGCCTCTGCCGGCGCATACCCAGAGGGCATTGGCTGGCTCGAGGGACGCCGGGTGGGGTCACGGGCGCCTCAGCGTCAGTTGCGTCCCTATGTCCGGCACAGCAATATATCTGACACGAGTGTTTACTGTTTCCGCGACCTAGACGAAACGAACCGAAACACAACATGGCGCGGTCGTGTAGTGTTGCGAGCAGTGACCGTGTCTGTGATTAGCCTGTGCCGCGTATCATCAGTGCGATGAGTGACCTGGACAGATTGTCCGCCCTGCTGGTTCAGCAGGCGGAACTCTCCGCTCAGCGGGAAGAGCGCCTCGCTGGCATGCTGGAGCGGCTGATGAGCCGTCAGCCTCCTGCCGTGATGGGTCCGGGCGCTGAGGACCCAGGGTCCGCAGCCGCCGCCCGTTCCACAGTCAGGATGCCAGCCTCCACGACCCCAGCTCCGTACCTGACCTCCTCGGCGTCGCTGCGTGACTTCGCCGTATGGAAGGAGAAGCTGCACGGCTACATGATGCTTACCGGAGCCTCCACGCTTCCCGTCGCAGGCCAGCGCGCCGCGCTTCTCAGCCTCCTGGACGAGGACTGGCACCGTGTGATCAGATACGCTCTGGACGTAGCCGACGACGCATCCCTGGCAAATATCGTGTCTGCCATGGAGAAGCATCTGCGGAAGCAGCGCAACGTACTCGTGGACCGTCGTGACTTTTACTCGTGTGCGCAGGAGGCGGGAGAGTGTTTCGATGACTTTTTGTGTGGCGTGAAGGAGATCGCGTCGTTCTGCGCGTTCTGCGAACAGTGCATGGACAATCGGCTCCGCGACCGGGTGGTGTGCGGCGCGCGTGACGAAGAAGCAGTGAGGCGGATGCTAGAGGAGCCCGACATTACCCTTCAGCGTGCTGTCGACATCTGCCGCGCGTCTGAGAACGCGCGTGCCACGTGTGCCGACATCCGCGGCCCCGCGGGCCAGTCCGTGGCGCGACTTTCAGCCTACCGGAGAGCTCGCACCAGATCGCGCGGCCCGCGATCGCGCGACGCATCCGGCCAGTCGCCCGGGCCCGGAGGCCAGTGTCAGCGGTGCGGTCGCGACAAGCACTGACGCCGCCACGTGCCGCGCCGCTGGCGCCACGTGCCACACATGTGGCAAGGTCGGACACTATGCGGTGGTATGTCGTCAGGCCGCCCGCACGGAACCAGCTTCTGCCACTGCACCGCCCCCGGACCCTGACCGTGGATCTGCAGCGCAGAGAGGACGGTCAGCACAGCACGGACGAAGCGTCCAGCGCGTCATCTCGGACGTGTACATCAGTGGCGTCTGCACCCGTCCAACGCCTACGATCAAGGCTCATCTGTGTCATCCGGCCGGAAACAGCACGCTGCAGTGCACGCCAGATTCCGGAGCTGAGGCGACAGTCATGGGCAGTGACGTCGCTCAGTCCATCGGCATCGACACTTCTCGGCTGAAGGAGGACCTACAGACGAACTTCACCGCCGTGGGACGCCGCCCACTCGACTGCCTCGGAGCGTTCTGTGGAACGCTGAAACTGGGCGGTCGCTCTGTCGACGTCACTGTCTACGTCATCAGAGAGCTGACGGGCATGCTGATCAGCTGGTTCGACTCAGTCGCCCTGGGGATACTGCCAGCCGACTTCCCAGCGCAGATCAAGCACATCACGCCTCCGGCAGAGAAAGTCCAGACGGTGGCGACATCTATACCAGCGACTACAGCGTCCCTAGTGGCATCCGCTGACACAGCCGCGACCGCAGCGCCACTCACGGGTAGCGGCCGCGCCCGGAGCACAGCGGCGCAGCCGGCCCAGCCCGGCGGACACGGAGACGTGCCACCAGCCGGAGGCCTGCCTACATGGTCCAGCGACGCGGACCCGTCTGAAGAGACCGTAGCAGCTCACGCAACCACGATCGTGGCCCAGTACCCGCGCGTCTTCAGTACTGACGGCCCGCTGCGCGAGATGGACGGCGGGATGATGGTGATTGAGCTGCGCGAGGACGCGACTCCAACAGCCGTCACCGCCGCGCGTCCGATCCCGTACGCCTGGAGGGCGGACATCAAGGCCCAGCTCGATGAACTTCAGGCTCGAGGCGTCATCGCACCGGTCGACTACTACACAGAGTGGTGTCATCCGATGGTCGCCGTCGCTAAGCGGCCGTCTGGAGTTCGACTGCGCGTCGACCTGACTCGCCTGAATCGCTTCGTGAAGCGGTCTACCTACCCAGTGCGACCACCACACGACGCCGTGGCGGACATCCATGCCGGCAGTCGCTGGATGACTACGCTGGACGCCGTCATGGGGTACTTTCAGGTCCCACTCGCCGAGCACTGTCAAGACCTGACATGCTTCATCACGCCCTGGGGACGCATGAAGTTCCTGAGGGCGCCACAGGGATGTGTGTCTGCCGGTGACGAGTACAATCGCCGCGGCGATCAGGCCCTCGGCGACATCCCCAACACCGTCAAAGTCGTGGACGACTTGTTGGCGTACGATGCCACCTGCCGGGAGCATCTGGCGCACGTCATCGCCGTTGTACAACGGTGTGACGAGCGCGGCATCACGCTAAACCCGAAGAAGTTCGTCTTCGCCAGGCACGAAGTCAACTACTGTGGCTACCGCATCACGTCTGACGGCTACACTTCCGACGGGGAGAAGCTGAAAGCCATCGCAGACTTCCCGAGACCTGAGAACATCACTGACCTGCGGTCGTTCATGGGACTAACCAACCAGCTCGGCGGTCTGTCGTCTGAGCTCGCCCACGCCGCTCAGCCGCTCAGAGACCTACTGAAGGTGCGTCACATCTGGTGCTGGACAGCGCAGCACGAGGCGGCCTTCCTGCGGGTCAAGGCGGTACTGGCTGCTCCGCCGGTCATGGCGTTCTTCGACCCGAGTCTGCCGACGATGCTGCAGACGGACGCCGCCCGAACGCGAGGCCTCGGCTTCGCACTACTCCAGCGACACGGCGACACCTGGCGGCTGGTGCAGTGTGGCTCGCGATTTCTCACCGACACTGAGTCGCGGTACGCGGTCGTGGAAATCGAGCTGGAAGCCTGCCTGTGGGCATGCCGGAAGTGCCGTAACTACCTCGCCGGACTGCCGTCCTTCACCCTGGTCGTCGATCACCGTCCGCTGGTACCGATCCTGAACCAGAAGCAGCTGAGTGAGATCGAAAACCCCCGGCTGCAGCGGATGCGCGAAAAACTGACTCCGTACTGCTTCACCGCCAGCTGGCAGAAAGGATCCGACCACCAGATACCGGATGCGCTGTCACGCGCTCCGACCAGCGACCCGACCGCCGACGACCTGGCGGCGGAGGACGCTGAGGACCCGCTCCACGCTGCCGTCGTCGCAGCTCTGCATTTGGAGCGGGAAGCAGAGGATGGCGTGCGTCTGGCGCCGCTCGTGGATCCCAGTCTGGAGAAAATCCGAGCCGCCGCCGCCCACGATCCTGAGTACGAAGCTCTGCGAGAGGCCATTCTGCACGGGTTTCCGGAGCACCGGCACGAGGTGCTACCAGCCGTCCGTCCGTACTGGGGCGTGCGCAGCATGCTGGCCCTGGACGACGGCCTCATCGTATACGGCCCTCGGCTGGTGATCCCCGTCAGTCTCCGCCGAGGCGTCCTCACCCGCCTGCACATGTCGCACCAGGGCATCGAGAGGACGAAGCGCCGCGCTCGCCTCTGCGTATACTGGCCGGGCATCGACCGTGACGTCACCAACGTGGTCTCATCATGTCCGCGCTGCAGGCAGTTGGTGCCCAGTCACGCCAACGAGCCGCTGTGGCGTGAGGATGATCGGCCGAGCCGCGTGTTCGAGTCGGTCTCGGCGGATTATTTCCACGTCGCCGGACAGACGTACCTCGTGTACGCGGACCGACTCTCCGGCTGGCCGTATATCACCATCTGCCCTCGGACTGCATCGGCCGAGCACCTCACCAAAGAGCTGCGTATGCTGTTTTCCCAGACGGGCGTCCCAGTCGTGATCAGAACCGACGGTGGCCCGCAGTTTACGTCGGGCACCCTGCGCCGGTTTCTGGGCCGCTGGGAGGTACGGCACGAGGTGTCATCACCGCGGTATCCGCGGTCCAACGGCCACGCGGAGGCCGCCGTCAAAGCGGTGAAGAAGCTGATTCTCACCGCGTCTTCTCGAGGCCGGCTGGACGATGAGCAGCTGAGCGAGGGACTTCTTGAGCTCCGGAACACGCCGAGAGCCGACGGCAGGTCTCGAGCCCAGGTTCTGTTCGGGCACCCGATTCGGTCGGGTGTGCCAACACACCACCGGGCATTCGCGCCCGAGTGGCAGCGCGCAACAGCAGAGTGCGAGGCCAAGTCCGCCGCGACTCGGGAGCAGGTGGCGCGCTACCACGATGCGTCAGCGCGCCGGCTCTCTAAACTGCAGATCGGCGCCCGTGTAGATCTCCAGGACACCGCCACCGGTCGCTGGGACCGGACAGGTATCATCGTCGGTATCGGCCAACGCCGTACCTACCTAGTCAAGACGGCGAGTGGCCGGGTATACTGGCGGAACCGGCGGTTCCTGCGGCCGTACCGGCCCCTGATCGACACCGGAGCGCCGGCCGCCGCAACCGCCGATCGCCAAACCCTCGGCCGACAGGTAGCTGACGCACCCCGAGCGGCGCCAGTAGCAATGACGTCAGCAGCGGCGCCAGCAGCAGTGACGTCGGCAGCAGCGCCAGCAGCAGCGGCACCGCCGGCGCCACGCCGCAGCTGCCGCTCACGGCGGCCGCCCCAGCGCCTGACAGTTCGTTGGGGCGCCACCATGTACTGCGATTAGTGTTGTCGCCGTCTTTGTTTCGCTGTGCGCGTACTTTGTTAAAAGACGATTTACTCTCTGCAATTAAGCCATCGTCTTGGGGGAGGTGTTATGTTGTAGCCTAACCCCCCGTACTGTATTGCCTGGAGTCGCCCCTGTCTCGCGACCGCCAGCTCTGTCCCTGAGCGCGCCTCTGCCGGCGCATACCCAGAGGGCATTGGCTGGCTCGAGGGACGCCGGGCGGGGTCACGGGCGCCTCAGCGTCAGTTGCGTCCCTATGTCCGGCACAGCAATATATCTGGCACGAGTGTTTACTGTTTCCGCGACCTAGACGAAACGAACCGAAACACAACAAGTGTGACCTCGATTTACCTTTTCAAAGGTCAACTGAGGTCATTGACCTCCAATGACCTCAGATGACTTGTTTGGGCTTTTGGCGGTTTCTAGGACATTTTGTGACGCTGATTTCAAATTTGGGATCCATTTGACATAATTATATGTTCCACTGGGGTCATGCACTTCCACATGTCAACCGAGGTCACTGACCTCAGATGATCTGACATGACCTTTTTGGAATTTGGCAGTTTTTAGGACATTTTGTGACGCTGATTACGAATTTGGCACCCATTTAGCATTATGATATGCTCATTCATGATTCTAGCTCGATGCAATTCAATTTATATGCATTTACAATTTTGATGACCTTTTGGTCATTGACATGACCCCAGAGATCACCTAATGACCCAACACCTTAACATCGGATAATATCAGCTTCCCCTCGTCACCAGCAACACGCTCATCTTTGAATCGAAGCTCTAGCTCAATTAGGGGCGAAACGCTAAGGGGGGGGGGGGGGGGGTCGTACCAACCTCCCCCCCCCCCCCCCACCTACCCGAACACGTAGTGATTTTGCCCTACCCGGGCGAGGATTAAGGCATCCGCTCGCAGCGCCATCTATTGAGCGGAATTGCAGTATATGTACTAGGTGCAGTTTTCCGGCTGCGGAGGTGTGCAGAGGGGCTCCACACGCGATTAAATGCAATACCAACCGGTTAACTCAGTGAGAACTGGATCTGGAGACAGGACAGGTACCGGGCCTCACTTCTGGAGATAGGACAGGTACCGGACCTCACGTCTGGAGGCAGGACATGTATCCCTCACGTCTGGAGACAGGATATGTACCGGGCCTCACGTCTGGAGACAGGACAGGTACCGGGCCTCACGTCTGGAGACAGGACAGGTCTCGGGCCTGACGTCTGGAGACAGGACAGGTACTGGGCCTGACGTCTGGAGACAGGACAGGTACCGGGTCTGGAAGCAGGGACAGAGGGTGCAGGTCCGGCGGAGCCCCGATAGGGCCTCACTTCTGGAGACAGGACAGCTACCGGGCCTGGAGGCAGGGCAGGTACCGGACCTTTCGTCTGGAGACAGGACAGGTTTCGGGCCTCACGTCTGGAGACAGGACAGGCATCGGGCCTCACGTCTGGAGACAGGACAGGCATCGGGCCTCACGTCTGGAGACAGGACAGGCATCGGGCCTCACGTCTGGAGACAGGATAGGTATCGGGCCTCACGTCAAGAGACATACTTGGACATGTCCGCCCCTGTAGCTCAGTTGGGAGAGCGCTGGACTTCTGACCTCACCCAGTAGTGGCAGCCCAGGTTCGAGTCGCTTTGGCGCTCGCTATTTGCCCCTGACTGGGATGGCCTGTGGCCGGTGGCAGCGGTCGCACCCAAGGTCAGATAAAGTCAGAGGCCGGGGCGGACCGTGTCCAAGTATGTCGGGCACGTAAAACTTTCGCTTCTAAATTCTGCCGGACGCCAGGAATTGCTTGATCGGGTGGTGGGGTCAGGGCCTGCGCAACAAGCTATGCTTAGCGCGGGGTCTGACCTAGAAAATTCATCCATTCAAAAACATTCGGACTAAATTTAAAAAAGAAGAAAAAAAGAGACATACAGATGCCGGGCCTCACGTCTGGATGCAGGGCAGGTACTGGGCCTCGCGTCTGGAGACAGGACAGGTATCGGGCCTCACGTCTGAAGACAGGACAGCTACCGGGCCTGGAAGCAGGGCAGGTACCGGGGCTCACGTCTGGAGACAGGACAGCTACCGGGCCTGGAGGCAGGGCAGGTACCGAACCTCTCGTCTGGAGGCAGGACAGGTACCGGGCCTCACGTTTGGAGACAGGACAGGCACCGGGCCTCACGTCTGAAGACAGGACAGGCACCGGGTCTGGAGATAGGACAGGTATCGGGACTCACGTCTGGAGACAGGACGGCAGGACAGGACAGGCCACACCTCTTGTACATCGTAAACAGCTCACTTGTATCTGGCGATGTACCGGCAGCATGGAAAACTGCTATTGTCACTCCTCTGTTCAAAGGTGGCGACCGTTGCGAGCCAAACAACTTTCGACCTATTTCGATATTGTCAATTGTAGGTAAGCTTTGTGAGCGAGTGGTCGGAAACCAGTTGTCGACATATTTAACCGAGCATCACATCATGTGCGCCGAACAGCATGGCTTCCGTCCGGGCCACTCCACGGAGTCGGCGATGCTGTGTGCTGTCAACATACTTATTACCAACATGGACCGTCGCCTCGTCTCGACGTTGACGACGACTGACACGTCCAAGGCGTTTGACAGCGTGCACCATTGCCGGCTCCTGGAGAAGCTCGGATGGTATGGTGTTGATGACCATTGGTTCCGGGGGTGGCTCGAGGGTCGTGCGCAGCGTGTAGCAGGATGTTCGATGCCGCTCCCAGTTACGCACGGGGTGGTACAGGGGAGAACTTTGGGGCCGATTCTGTTTTTATT
This sequence comes from Chirona hameri, assembly GCA_036785665.1. Classification (NCBI taxonomy): domain Eukaryota; kingdom Metazoa; phylum Arthropoda; class Thecostraca; order Balanomorpha; family Balanidae; genus Chirona; species Chirona hameri. The sequence goes on from JAXIVJ010001510.1 coordinate 17,617, forward strand.
GTTCACTAATGACTTGACTTCTTTTATTCACCATGGCCAGCTCATTATGTATGCAGACGACGCGCAATTTATTGATGCGGATACTCCGGCTAACGTTGGTGACCTCCGTGTCCTAAATGTCCTAAATTGGTTTACGCAAAATCGTCTCAAAATTAATCCCACTAAAACAGATCTTTTATTTGTGAAATCTAAGCGACTTTCCATTGACGAAAGTTTTGAAATACGTTTTGGATCGCAAAACATCAGACCTTCTTCTTCTGTTAAAGTCCTCGGGGTAATATTAGACTCTGGTTTAAATTGGGAACTCCAAGTATCTGCCATCGTCAGGCGTTGCTACAGTATACTGGTGGGATTGGCGAAGCTGAGCCATCAATTACCACCCGAGACAAAACAGACCATAATCGAAGGGCTTGTTCATCCCCACATCATATACTGCCTGACTGTGTGGGGAAGCTGCTCAAAAACTCAAAAGTATAGGATACAGAAGACTTTAAATTCTGGTGCCAGAATCATCACAGGACTGAAAAGGTCACAACACATTTCGCCCTCTCTAAAGTCACTTGGGTGGTTTAAAGTAGAAAAGCTGCTGACTGAACGTGACTTGGTGGTACTCTACCAGATACTGAGGTCGCCGAAGTCGCCTGACCATCTGCGCGCACTTGTGTTGCCTCGTGCAAACGTGTCCGACCGGACCACGCGGGGATCAGAGAGCATGATGCTGCAAACTCCATGCGTGCGCACGGAGCTCGCTCGCCGGTCATTTCTATGTCAAGCCACCACCGCCTGGAACCGTCTACCAGCTCAGCTTAGGATAGTCGAGTCGCCCGGTCTTTTTCACGCGGGTGTACTGAGATGGCTAAAGGGTGATGGAGTGTAGTTATTTTAAACGTGTTTATTGATTTGTGCTTTTATAATTGTGTTTACTGATTGACTCTGAAATCGGAAGAGCGACGATGTGGAGATTTTTACGAATACATATATACATACATACATACATACATACATACATACATACATACATACATACATACATACATACATACATACATACATACATACATACATACATACATACATACATACATACATACATACATACATACATACATACATACATACATACATACATACATACATACATACATACATACATACATACATACATACATACATACATACATACATACATACATACATACATACATACATACATACATACATACATACATACATACATACATACATACAGGTATCGGGCCTCACGTCTGGAGATAGGACAGGTATCGTGCCTCACGTCTGGGGACAGGACAGGCACCGGGCCTCACGTCTGGAGACGGGACAGGCGCCGGGCTTCACGTCTGGAGATAGGACAAGTACCTGTCCTGTTTCGAGGGGCGGATTAAGCTCATGCAGTCAAATTCGTTTGGCACGCACTCCTCCCCACCCACTTTAAATCCATTTTGCCATGGAGTTAATCTGCTGGTGTTCCATTTCAGTCAGTGGCGGCGGCAGGTATTATCGGAGGGGGGGGGGGGGAGAAACAGGGGTCCCCTCGGGCAAAGGGTCATCTCCTTACGGCCAAAGCCCCCCCCCCCAACCCCCCAACCCCCCAAAAAAAAAACAATGTCGCGAAATGGTATCTCCTCGGATTTAGGCCACTATTTTTTGCAGGGCCTCTAAATGGTCGCAAAAATACGTTGGACAGGCCCATGTTGAAGTTTCAAGCCTTCCGAGGGCCCCCGTAGGCCGACTGAGAGCCTTCTGTCGGCCTTAGAGGGCCCCTCAGGCTGGCTGGGGGCACCTCGGGGCCCTTGGTCAATTTTTCGGTCAAAAATTGATAAAATCGAACCAACTTCTTGAGGGCCCATCTTACAAATGTATGGGGGGGGGGGGGGGGGCAAATCATATGTTTGCCCCACACACCCACTTCTTGAGTGGGGAGGGGGAAGCTGCCCCATGCCCCCCCTCCTTATCCACCGGCACTGATTTCAGTGCGTGTGGAGCTCCTCTGCCGATCTCCGCAGCCGAGAAACTGCAACTAGTACATAAATTGCAAGTCCGCTCAATAGATGGCTCTGTGAGCGGGTTTTCGGTGACCTGAACTTTTTTATTCTACGAACACCATATATTATGTAACCATAAACACCATAATATGTAATGTCGTCCATATAATCCCACATAAATCCACATCTGCATTTCCTGTAAGGGTTCCTTGAAATCCTTACAGGAAATGCAGAGAAACAGCTTCATTGCCCATGTCAATCACTACGGTTGTCAAATAGCATACGGAGAATTCGAAAATGATATTTTCAGAAAATTGTAAACAATAATTCATGCCCAGATGTTTGATATTAACGAAAAAATCGCAAAAGCGTCCCCAAAAAGAGGCCGATTGGCACCTCCAAATTTGATTTTAAAAATTTCAAAAAAATCATGAAAGTTTGTAATGACATAGCGCACAATAATTTCACTATTAAGGATTATACGGGTTTTCCCAGAATAATTGAGTTACATAGTAAAACGTACTTATAAAGGTGGTAGAAGTCCCACAGTAGCCACATTGGAAATGACCTCTTCTGCGCGTAAGGACATTCCAAAGTGTGCGGTGATGCCACCGCGTATTTTCTGCAGGACCGGCTGAGGCAGAGCCAGTCATCTCTTTTATGCTAATAAAAACACCTCACTTATGGCATATTTCCGGTAAAATAAGCAATATTTGAAAGAAAATAAACTTGTTTTGTTCCAACAACACCAGCAGTTACCTAGTTTTCCCATAAAATTATATATTTTTCATGAATTTTCATGGCAAAAAAATAATACGCCACCACCAAATTCTCAACGCTAAAGGCCAGAGATAAGAAAACCACAACACAAAATATCAACGAACAGTGTGTAGTAATACAAAGAACCGTCAGTTTTGAATTGCATAATAATTTTGTGATCCAGTGTAGGACTTTCAGATAATTCAAAACTCTAAAATTGATCTTAAGATAAAAGTGGTGGACAGTAGTGCCGATCAAGTACTCGTTATCTGATACTAGTCTCGAAAAACGCCAAGTTTTAACGCTGATAATTGCTGAAATAATGGACTAAATGAGTATTGAGGTCCCTGTTATATGTCTTAAACGTGTTTAAAGCTCATACAACTGCAAAAGAGTGCATTTACTTTCAGGACGGTAACCCGTATAATCCCTTTAATCTGTACATGCTCGCAAAAAACTATCGAATGACCCGGCTCAATGTCCATGATGTCCACAGCTCCACAGAAACGTTTGCAGCGTCGGTCACCGATTTTTACGCGATTTGGTCCCAAGGACTAACGTCAAAAGGAACCTCCTGCTGTAAAAGATCAGGTCCATTTTGACCTTACTGGTCTTCTTCAAGATAAAATTCAAGGTCATACGACGGGGAACGCTGTAGCGCCCAAAGTTACTGTCCGATCGCGACAAATTAGTCCAAACGATTCCTTGTGCCCAGTTCCAAGATGAAAAGAGTGTTCAGAGTTGTGCCCCGTGACCTTCAAGGTCAAGCCCCGTGATTTTTAATGTCAAATTCAGGGTCAAAGGACGTAATTTGTTCCCGTCCTTTCCATTTCCAGAATAACAAGCATTCTTAGAGTTGTGCTCCGTGACCTTCAAGTTAGCGCCCAAAGTTAGGCGCTGCAGCGTTACCCGTTCTTTGACCTTGAAGGTCACGGGGAACAAATTTACTCTAAGAATACTTGTCATCCTGGAAATGGGAACCAGGGGCGCAGCCAGACCTTCAGAAGGGGGGGGGGGGGGCAAGCCCCTGGGAGAGGCCCCACCCCCAAAAATACCCCTGGATATGAAAAACTCTACGGATTTCGGCCACTTTATTTTGTGAGGCCCCTTTTTAACAATTTGCCTTCGTCTGCTTTTGATGAGCTGGATTGGACCAGGGCCCTCAGTAGGCATTATACTGAGCGCATTACTAATTTGTATTGTTACGTACAGGAGAGAAACCCTATCTTAGCTGACAACAGGTGCGTGTCGGCTTTTGAGTGTGGGGGCGGCTGAAATGACGACAAAATGTACCCCCCCCCATTTTGATACGTGTATTTAAGCCATTGCAACATTTTTTATGTGGATATTCATGTTATAGTAGGTAGGTATATACGGTTTTGCCTGATAAAACCCAGAAATATAGGCGGTGGGCTAGCAACCCCTGGACAGGCTCGAGGGCCCCGTTCTTAGACTCAATGGCCCGCTGGATAAGCTCGAGAGGGCCCTGAACAGACTCAATGGCCCCTTGGCAAGCCGAGAGGCCCCTGAGCAGACTCTAATAGCCCCTGGGCAGGTTCGAGAGGCCCCTGAACAGGATCAATGGACCATTGGGAAAGCTCGAGAGGCCCCTGAACAGACTCTAATGGCCCCTAGGCATGTTCAAGAGGCACTCGAACAGCCTCAATGGGCCCCTGGACAAGCTCGAGAGGCCCCTGGGCAGGTTCGAGAGGCCCCTGAACAGGATCAATGGACCATTGGGAAAGCTCGAGAGGCCCCTGAACAGACTCTAATGGCCCCTAGGCATGTTCAAGAGGCACTCGAACAGCCTCAATGGGCCCCTGGACAAGCTCGAGAGGCCCCTGGGCAGGTTCGAGAGGCCCCTGAACAGACTGAATGGGTCCCTGAGCAAGCTCGAGAGGCCTCTGGGCAGGCTCTAATGGCCCCTGGGCAGGTTCAAGAGGCCCCAAAACAGACTATAATCGGCCCCTGGTCAGGCTCGAGAGGCTCCTGAACATACTCAATGGGCCCCTGGACATGCTCGAGAGGCCACTGGGCAGGTTTGTTGGGACGTGGGTGGGCTCAATTGGCCCCTGAACAAGTGCACATGCTCTTTTTCGAAACCTTCCCGAAAGGTCCTTGGAGATTTTTGGGCCCTTCGGTGGGCTCAATGGGCCCCTGGGCATGCCCAAGAGGCCCCGTGGGCCGGCTTCGAAAGCCCTTCAGCGTCTCTGAGGGCCCTTGACATGCACCAGAGTGACTCTTGCCTGGTTTGAGGGCTCCTCTGTGACTTTTTGAAAGCCATTTAGCCATTTAGCAAATGGTATCTGGGTCAATCTCGGCGGGCCCCTGTGACCCGTAAGGTGGGGGGGGGGGGGGGGGGGGGGAATTCTGGCTGCTTGGCAAAAGGTCAACGAAAGTCACGCGACACATGTTTTATGGGTTATTTTACTCGCATAATTTGATAGTAGTAGCCAACTGTACACCCTGACCCCATATAGTGGCCCTTAGTCGAAGTTCAGGTCAAGGTCAGGTTGCATAAGGTCAAAATTTGAAATTGATTAATATAAATAAAATCATGTTTCTGCACCAGTTTTGTCTAATACATACAGTGGTAGCATTTATTTGCCTGTATCTGGTAATTAAAAGCCATACAATGCAATTTCAACAAATTACGTCATGAGTTATCAAATCATACTTGGGAGCCATAAGTCAGTCAAAAAATAAAGATATTACTTTGAAATTTGGTGTGGGTATCGTTCATACTTGGTTATCCAATATATATTCCGTTTTTTATATCTTTGAAAATTTAGATTTTGTGGGACTTCCCTAAACAAATAAGTTTTTTTTTTGGGGGGAAGGGGGTCAAAAACTAACTAAAATGTAAATCCGAGATAGCCATTTTGAAGAAAATGCCATTTTCTTTCATTTGACTTTTTTGCAATTTGCTTTACAACTCGACTTTCTATGTACGGTTTTTCAAACATTTATCGTTTTCCCACCAGAAATGGCATGACCTGACGTCACTAAAACGTCATTATCTCCCAAACTACTTCACTAATTTGAATGACATCAGTTGGGCAAACTACGGGGAGGCGATCTCAAAATTAATCGATCACAAATTAGGTCGTGACGTCATCAAAATGGGCGGAGCAATATTATAAGAAGAATCCTTATAAGGAGATCCGATCTAAAAATTGACTGTTTTCCTGACATTCACACATTCAAATACCATATAACCCCTCAAAAAATGCCCATCGCCCCTGTTTTTTTTTCTCGGTTGAAACTTCACGAATCGCGCCATCATGTTTTCTTGTACTTGTATGATCAGATCTCTACTTTGGCAGATATGGCCAAAGTAAGGGTCGGGATCTCAATTTCGGCACTCGCAGCAGCCTCAGCGATCTAAATTTTGATTCGCCACCTGATTTCACGATCTAAAATTGGATTAGCCGGCTGACGACCGATCTAAAAAATATTTCACGCTGTGGTCGTTGCGTTGCGCAATCAATATTTAGATCGTCATTTACAGTGGAATAAGGGCAATTGCCGAATCTGGTCACATTTATTATTCCGATATATTGATGGACAACATGTTCTCCAACACTTTTTAACCTCCGAGTATGCGTCTGTTGTTCCGAATTGGCCTAATGACATATGCTTTACAGTTTTATACTGCATGTATGCCGGCCCAAATATGGGCATAACAAAATCTAAAAATTGATTGATCTATTTTTGATCGCCTATTTGTAGGTTGCCAAACTGACATGTTGAGAGAAGACGTAAAATGGATGCAACATAAGGTACGGAACGTTTCACGTCAATATCTATCATAGTTTAAAGATATTGAGAAAATCCGGGAGGGACAGATTCTGCCCCCTCCCCCCTCTCTGGGCGCGGGTTAAGGAAGGGGCATATCCGACCCGTTTAATTTACATATTGGCGCCCCTCTGGACCATTCCGACCCTGTCACCGAGGAAATATGCCGCCCTCGGGCCTGAAGCCCTCTGCCTTAGAAAATCCTGGATCCGCCACTGGTGTCTGGGGTTATCTGGGCTGTTGATTCACGCTGTGAACTTTTCAGCCTCGTCCGTCAAATGGTTTTCGAGTTACAGCCTCGGGAAATTTTGTAATGTCAAGCAAAATTCTAATTTTCAGCGGACAACATCTCCCATCTAAACCAGTTAAACGCCTTAACCCGCCATTGACTGGGGGGGGGGGGGGGGGGCGTTTACCCCCCCTTGATTCATTTTCGTAATAGCTAAAAAAACAATTGCGCTATTAATGTGAAACTTTGGGTACCTTCTTATAAATCACGTTTACGTCTTCTGTGAAAAATAAAGGAATTTCGTCGAAACATTTCGAGTTATAGCGAATTTAGTGACGTCACTACACACGAGTTTTACACCAAAATCAGCTAAAATGTAACAGACCATACAAATGCCATATTTTGAGCAAAATGCAATCCAAAAAAGTCAAAAGATAGCAAATGGAAAGTGCTACAACATGGCGGTCTCGGATTTGTGAAATGTTTATTTTTGATCCCAAGAATTCAAAAGTTGTTTTGGGGGATGCCCACAAAATCACATTTTTCAAAGATATTAAAAATGCTGCAATATATGTCAGAGATCCATATATGGGAAACTACCATACCAAATTTCAGAATGATATCACCATTTTTGACTGACTTATGGTATCAAAAGTATGGGAATTCATGACGTCATATTTACAAATTGCGTGTTTTTGGCTTGTATTGACCAGATACAGACAAATAGATGGCACCACTGTATTTCTGAGACAAAACTGGTCTAGAAACATGCCTTTTTATTTAGATTTATCAATTACAAATATTGACCTTCATTGACCTGAACTTGACCTGTACTTGACATTAACTTCACGTAAATGAAGTCAGGGGGTATCATGACTATCACTATCGAATTCTACGTGGAAAATAACTCATAAAACATGTGTTGCATGACTTTCGTAGATATTTTTAGCATAGTGATCTTTTGTGACCTGACGTTGACCTTGACCTTAGCCAACAATCTCACTTTAGCTCATGCGGGACATGTATCATACCTTTGGCAGCACTTTGGGTGATCATGGTCGTAATAGAAGGCTTTGGATGGAAAGTATGGCCCATAAACTCAAGTACGGCGATTTTGACCTTTGACCTGACCGTGACCTGACATTTCACCTCACTTTGATTTATTTTAGCATGATTTAGATTTGTCTCATTGAGAGCTTTCGAATGCCGCCTTGCGCGCCTCGCTTCGATCATTGGTTTGGAAGATAACCAGGGGGGGGGGGGGGGGGGCGTTTAACGCCCCCCTCCAGTCAATGGCGTTCGGCTAAGACCACAGTCAATGGCGGGTTAATTAATCGGCGGTAACCGAGCGGTATCTGTTGCTTCCCTGGGACAAACTACTTACAAATTAAGTTGTATTAAATTGTTCATGATCTCCTTTCTTGAATCCGCCAAAAGTGAGTACGTCCTGAGCGTTTCATGGTTCATCGTATACATTAATACTTAGATTAATAAAGCCATTTTTGATCATGAATGATTTTGGTTCATTTCGACGTTTGCGTGTGGCAACTGCCACACGCAAACCAGAATGGACTTCGATACATAAACCTTCCGACGTTTCAAAAAATTGGTGATAGTTTTTTCTCTAAATATAATATTTATATTTTTGTATTTGGAGAGAAAAAATCATGGTCAAAATCAAAAAGCACGTCTTTGATAATAACTTTGCATGTAATTGAGCTCAATTAAATGTCATTGTGCTTATCTCGTCGATCTGTTTTCAATTATATACATCAGCCCTGTAGTCACCCTGTGACCTCAAGGTCACGTGACCAGAAGTCACCCGGTGCAGTCCACGTCAGATCGACCAAACCATAACATCCTACTTCGCACATTTCGATTGAACTAGGCTTCGGGGGTTATCTGGGTCGTACATTTACGCTGTAAAATGTTCAGTCCCGACCGTCGAACAGTTTTCGAGTTGTAACCTCAGGCATCTCTTTAATGTCGCACAAAGCTTTAATTTTCTTCGGGCGATATATATCGGGATATATCCTATACATAATTATAATTATATAAAACTATGTATCATCAGAATCACAATGAACCACAAATTAATGTAATGCAATCTTGTGTGAGAACTCGAATGGAAAAGTGTCGAAATTTTGGCATGTGACCTCGGGTCAAGCCACTTGATTTCGTTATGTTCTCAGTTAAAATTCGTGATTTTTCTTAGGTGGAATAGGAGGGCTCAGGTCCTTTGAATCACATGCCAACCTATTCCGCTCAGTGATCAATATCACATGATGACATAATTAAATATTTCGCCGATAGAGGCGTCTGTGGGTCCTCAAGATATCACATTTTCTGATCTCTATTTCCAGACCGAGAATGTTATAAAAATAGCTAAAAGTGTCTTCCAGAGAGAAAAAACGTTCAACTGTGCCAAATAAAACGGAAAATGTCAACAAATTATCTATTGTATAATCAAGCCAGGTCGTTTGGGAAATCAACCTCAGGAGACATGACTTTGAGGTCATGGAGTGACCTGCGGGGGCATGCTTATGCATCATTGAATACAGCTCGACGAGACAAATATAATGCCGTTGAGTTAAGCTCTCTAGCACAATAATTGTGTGCAAAGTTATTACCAAACCATGATTTTTCCAAATACAAAATATCGAAAAAATATTTAGAGGAAAAACCTATCTCCATTTTCTGACCATCGAAGGCCAATATATCGAAGTCGATTGTGGCAAGAAACAAATTCCGAATTGTAAATGGCCACATGATAAAACCACGTGATCTGACCTAAGATCACATGTAAAAATTCCAAAATTTTCGTATTTTCGAAAACAATTATTTATCCGCCACTGTACCAGGACAAAAATCGCAACCTGCCGGATCGGTTTGGGGGGAGGGGGGGGGGGGGGGGGGGGGGGAGCAAAAACATACGTTTGCCTACCGATATTTCGTTGGGGGGGGGGGCAATTACCCATTTTGCCCAACCGTAGATCCGCCACTGGTTTCAGCGACTTGAATAGGGGAGGCTTCCAGGAAGTATTCAATGTTTGGCGGGAAGCCAATAGAGCGATGTAAGGGGCATTTATAGCTATCAAGATGTAAAAGATAGCTTCTCCTTCCATTATTTGCATAATGTATTGCATATAGAGTTGCAGGGGCGTGTTCAGGCACATGCAAAGGGGGGTGACTGGCATGGTGATGACGATATGCCAGAGATTACGGCGCAATAGATGGTTAGTTTATAATGATATATGCACATATGAGGCCAGGAGAGGGCATGAAGTCATTTTTTTTTGCAGAGGTGCGCTCAGGAATGGAAGAAAGGAAGTCAAATTATTGCAAGGAAACTAAGATGCATGGGTCTACAATGACATAACATACTGCAGTTTTCGGATGAAACACGCACCATAGGGTACTCTACGAACGATTATAAGATAATAGGCGAGTCCAGGTAGGGTAAAAAGGGGGTAAGCAATGTGAATTGAAGTTGTAAGTGAAATAGTCACTGTTGACTAGTTAGTATCATAATAGCGGATAATATACCTATCAAAAGGTCTTGCGCCTCCCCAGTTTGGATCCTGGATACGCCTATGATGAAGTACAACATGTAAATCTACGATCAGTAACTTATTTATAGTGCGGGGTAGCAACTTGCCCAGGCACGTAGCCAGGATTTCGTCCAGGGGGGGGGGGGCGCCTCGAAAAGGCGCCTTCCCGAGCGTTGAAAGGACCCCCTTCCCAAGTGTTGAAAGTGCAGCAAAACGGCTGAAAAGGCACGTTACATGGATTGAAAATACAGTATGACAGGTATGGTATAGGCCATACCAACTTTTAGGAGCTGGAGTTAGCAAACTGCCATATCAACTTTGGAACCAGCGACACCAATTTGTAATCAGCTATACCAACTTTGAATATTTATTAGGCTCAACACCTGGAACTCTTAAATGAATTGCGCCGCGGAGCGGCGTGAAAGTTTTGAGTTTTATGCCCTGGATACAGTGGCGGATCTACGGTTGGGCAAAATGGGCAATTGCCCCCCCCCCCAAACCGCCTGAAATCGGTGCAAAATTGGCACATTTCCTGATATAGAAGACAATCTAAGCAACTTATACTAAGGAAAGTTAGCTTTAACTCAGCTATCAATGCATAAGCAAGCAAAATCCGATGAGTTTTCAGAATTGTGTGAGACTTTTTGGAATTTTGCCCACCCCAAAACCACCCGTTCTGGATCCGCCAATGCCTGAATATGCATTTTCATCAATGCGTCGCATTGTGTATGGTGCAGACCTCTAAAAATGCTATATTGTGCGTTTAAAAGTGCGGTAAAAAAGGACTAAAGTGAACTATTTTGCCCAATTATATAGGAAAGTAGCAACATATATAAATGCGCCGAGAAACGGGCCGATTTTTTCTCTTCTAACTCGCATATAATTTAATTTGTAGTTAAATTGCGCCGCGGAGCGGCGCGAAAATTTGGTGTTTTATTCTCTGAACAACTGCATTCTTACTGTTGAAAGGCCCAGGGTCCCTTTAGATCGTCTATGGGCCCCTCCGACCTTTTCAACGCCCTTCCGACCTGTTCAGGGGCTCATCTGGGATCCGCGAAGCGAAAAGACATGACGTGGAGTGGGTGATATATATATATATATATATATATATATATATATATATATATATATATATATATATATATATATATATATATATATATATATAAATATATATATATATATATATATATATATATATATATATATATATATATATATATATATATATATATAATACAAAGAGGGCTTACTCTACAGGAATACAAATTATCGGAGCTTTCGGGTATATTGTAACACCCTGACGAAGGGTGTTACAATGTACCCGAAAGCTCCGCTTTTAATATTTGTCTTGTGAAGTAAGTCCTCTTTGTATTTAATATTCATCTGGGATCTCTACGTGCTTTGGGCCCTTCCGGTCTGACCAGGGACTCCCCTGACCTTCCAAGAAGCCCCTCTTGTGTGTCAAGGCCTGTTCAGAGGCATTTCCGACTTGGCCAGGGACTGTACTGACTGCTTTGTCACCCTGCCGCATATGCGTAGGAACGTCATACAAAGTGGGGGGGGGGGGGAGCAGCCACCCAGGGGCCTTCTTATCTCATGGGCCTCCCTGTTTAAGGTGGCCCACTGGCCACCGTCCAAGGAGCATGTGCAAACATACGGAGGTGTCGGGGCCGCGCCCCCGACACCTCCGTATGTAGTTATGTAGTTATGCTCACCCTTCTTCCAGGGTGAGCCGGCGGATTGGAACAGTCCTATCCTGTTGATTCCTAAAGGTTCAGATGAGTATCGCATTGTACAGGATCTGAGGGCGGTGAACAAATGTCTGTTGCCGAAGCGTTTTGTTTTTCCCGAGATAGACGATTTCGTCTTTTCTCTCGGCGGCTGGAAAGTCGCTTCGTCACTCGATTTACGTCATGCTTTTTGGTGTCTCCAACTGTCGCGCGAGTCGAGCAAAATTTGCGCGTTTCATGCACTCGGTAAGACGTACTATCCTCGGCGGATGCCGATGGGTTGTATGCAGTCGTCGTATTTCTTGCACCTCGCAATGCGAAAGGTGCTGGGGGACATCGAGGGGTGCTATCTGTATAGTGACGATATTCTCCTTGTGTCAGAAAGCGTAGAGGATCATTTTAAGTTACTTCACACTGTGTTTGAGCGCCTTCAGTCAGCGGGACTAAAAGTGGCACCAGAGAAATGTAAATTATTTCAGACGTCTCTAAAGTGTCTGGGACATTTGATCACTCCGGATGGGGTCAGGATGGATCCGGAGAGGACCCGCGTGATCCGGGACATGCCGCGTCCTGAATCACTACGGGAAGCGAAGAGGATTTTTGGTTTATTTTCTTGGTATAGGAAATACGTTCCCTCGTTCTCAAATATCGCCGAGCCGTTGGTGAAACTGTGCAACGCGGAGAAGTTTTATTGGGATGATGAGTTGACCCGATGTTTTGATGGCTTAAAGGCAGAGCTATGTGGGAATAGAATATTGAGCTATCCAAAGAGGGGGTGCCCTTTTGTGCTGTATACGGACTTCTTTAGGTGGTCCGCTGGAACTGCTACGGATGTCTGCTGGGATGATGTGTACTCTATGCTGTGACGACGCTGAGGCGCTGTACATATACAAGCCATGCCGAAAAAAAAGAGAGAAAAAAAAAGGTGACAATGTGGCGAGTGTGGCACTGGCCGCTGAGGTTGCAGCGGAGAGCAATGTCTCAGCCCCGATGGAGCCTCCGCGAGCGAGGGATATGGCGTCTGTGGGCGACGGAGGTGCCGGGTTCGCAACTCCTGTCGAAACAGACCGTCGGGACCATGTCAATGTGAATTCTGAGTCGGGCGGAATTAACTTGATTGCTGATGATTTTGTAGCGCAGCTGTCACTTACCAGAGAGTCGCTGATCTGGTACCAAAAACATGATAGAGACTGCCGAGCTATCGCTCACCGTCTGCGGCATGGTAAATGGCCCCGTTCTACCCCAGTGCAGCTCAGACGGGAACGTATCGAGGAATTCTCGCTGCGGGACGGGGTGCTCGTGAGGAATCGTCGTGATTCCGATCATGCGTCGGTTATCGTGTGGCCGGCGGCCAAACGGTTCGAGCTTTTGCACCGACATCATGACACGAGCACAGCGGCGCACTGCGGTGCCGGTAAGATGTACGAAGTACTCCGCCGCCGGGTGTGGCTGCCAGGCATGAAACGTCTATGTGAGGAGTATGTCCGCAGCTGTAAACGGTGCGGCAAGAAAAAGGACACACGCCCTCAGATCCCTCCCTTGATCCCGCAGGAAGCCGACTTCCCAAATGAGGTTCTAGTCATAGACATCCTTTCCATGCCTCGCAGTACCGTCTCGTCAAAATGCCAGTTGCTTACCTGTGTCGATAAGTTTTCAGGATTTGTTAGTGCGTATCCGTTAGAGACGGGCTCGGCGGACTGTGTAGCTGATGCGCTGGCTCACCATTTTCTGACGTTTGGACCGCCTCAATGCGCTGAATGTGACGCTGGCTCCAATCTTTTGAAAAATAGCAGGGTTAAAGAAATGTGTACATTCTTTGGGGTTCAAACTCGAGTCAGTGTGGGTTATTGCCATCAGGCAGTGGGCAAGATTGAACGGCGGCATTTGGATATTAAGAGGCGTCTCAGAGCATTGTCGTCCGTAAATGGGACTGATTGGGAACTGCTCCTTCCGGGGATCCTTTTTGCGCTGAACAATGAGCCATGCCGCACACATGGATTTAGTCCTTTTTTCTTGTATTTCCTACGATACCCTCATAGCCTCATTCCCGATTTAGCCTCTCGACCGGTGCGGAAATATTCGGACGATTTCATTTCTGAAAGGTTACGGTTACTGTCCGAGGTGTTCCGGCGGGCTCGGGAGCGGCAGTCTGAGAGTATGCGCGAGTACAAACGTCACTATGATCGGCGGCACCGTGCCAAGGACGTTGATTACCGACCCGGTGATCGTGTGTGGTTTAAGAACTTTAGCGCTAGTTCTAAGATGGACGATCCCTGGTCGGGACCGTATGTTGTGGTACAGCGCGTGGGCCGTCGCCACGTGGACGTGCAGGATGACCGAGGTCGTATCCGCCGTACGCACATGCGGAATGTCAAGCGTGTGTTTGATTGTCCGGTGTAAGGTGTCGCAGGTCAATCGGATGGGCCAGGCAACAGAGTGTGTGTGTTAATGTTTGCGCCGCACCGTTATGTTTTGGTTATGTCGTGCCGTGTTTGTGTTTAATTTTTGTTGCTTGGAAAATGTCGTTTCTTTTTTTGAAGGGGGGAAATGTCGGGGGCGCGGCCTCCTGTGCGGCGCCCTTGGATAACCTTGACCGGTCACGTGATGTCTGGCTCGGCCGGGGTCCCGCCCGGCTGGCGGCCCCGGCTGCGGGGAGTGGTTCGCGAGCAATAAAGCGAGACGCGCGTGTGCTGCGTGTGATCCGGTCGGAGCCGGTGCGCTACCGCGACATGGTAGCGTGTAGTAGTATGTAGTATTCAGTGGGAATAGATATAGTCGGGCGCAACGTAATTGGACCATTTATGAATTGGAACTATTTTCTTTCATCCAGGGAGTCAAGAAGTGGTACAAGTATCTGGCAGACGCAAAATTTACTTGGATTTGCGACTGTAAGAGCGCCCTGCAAATTTTGAAAAACAAGGATTCCATGAATCCGAGGTTAATTCGGTGGAGGGCCTTTTTGAGTCAATTTCAGTTCACAACTGAACACAGGTCTGCTTCACAGATGCAACATGTGGACGCGATATCGCGTCTACATGAGCGAGCTGACGTTGACCCTCAGTCCGCGTCGGATGAGGGCAGTTTCACCAGCGGCTCTCCCCTGGGGGGAGCGGATGAGGACGGGGGTCTGGGACCGCTGGGCGGGCCGGAGCGCGCGAGTGGCGCCTCTGGCGGCGGCGACGCGCGACAGTCCGAGCCGCTGACGAGCCGGCCGGAGCGCGCCCGTGACGTTTCTCGCGGTGATGAGCGGGCGTCCGAGGGTGACAATGTGGCGAGTGTGGCACTGGCCGCTGAGGTTGCAGCGGAGAGCAATGTCTCAGCCCCGATGGAGCCTCCGCGAGCGAGGGATATGGCGTCTGTGGGCGACGGAGGTGCCGGGTTCGCAACTCCTGTCGAAACAGACCGTCGGGACCATGTCAATGTGAATTCTGAGTCGGGCGGAATTAACTTGATTGCTGATGATTTTGTAGCGCAGCTGTCACTTACCAGAGAGTCGCTGATCTGGTACCAAAAACATGATAGAGACTGCCGAGCTATCGCTCACCGTCTGCGGCATGGTAAATGGCCCGTTCTACCCCAGTGCAGCTCAGACGGGAACGTATCGAGGAATTCTCGCTGCGGGACGGGGTGCTCGTGAGGAATCGTCGTGATTCCGATCATGCGTCGGTTATCGTGTGGCCGGCGGCCAAACGGTTCGAGCTTTTGCACCGACATCATGACACGAGCACAGCGGCGCACTGCGGTGCCGGTAAGATGTACGAAGTACTCCGCCGCCGGGTGTGGCTGCCAGGCATGAAACGTCTATGTGAGGAGTATGTCCGCAGCTGTAGACGGTGCGGCAAGAAAAAGGACACACGCCCTCAGATCCCTCCCTTGATCCCGCAGGAAGCCGACTTCCCAAATGAGGTTCTAGTCATAGACATCCTTTCCATGCCTCGCAGTACCGTCTCGTCAAAATGCCAGTTGCTTACCTGTGTCGATAAGTTTTCAGGATTTGTTAGTGCGTATCCGTTAGAGACGGGCTCGGCGGACTGTGTAGCTGATGCGCTGGCTCACCATTTTCTGACGTTTGGACCGCCTCAATGCGCTGAATGTGACGCTGGCTCCAATCTTTTGAAAAATAGCAGGGTTAAAGAAATGTGTACATTCTTTGGGGTTCAAACTCGAGTCAGTGTGGGTTATTGCCATCAGGCAGTGGGCAAGATTGAACGGCGGCATTTGGATATTAAGAGGCGTCTCAGAGCATTGTCGTCCGTAAATGGGACTGATTGGGAACTGCTCCTTCCGGGGATCCTTTTTGCGCTGAACAATGAGCCATGCCGCACACATGGATTTAGTCCTTTTTTCTTGTATTTCCTACGATACCCTCATAGCCTCATTCCCGATTTAGCCTCTCGACCGGTGCGGAAATATTCGGACGATTTCATTTCTGAAAGGTTACGGTTACTGTCCGAGGTGTTCCGGCGGGCTCGGGAGCGGCAGTCTGAGAGTATGCGCGAGTACAAACGTCACTATGATCGGCGGCACCGTGCCAAGGACGTTGATTACCGACCCGGTGATCGTGTGTGGTTTAAGAACTTTAGCGCTAGTTCTAAGATGGACGATCCCTGGTCGGGACCGTATGTTGTGGTACAGCGCGTGGGCCGTCGCCACGTGGACGTGCAGGATGACCGAGGTCGTATCCGCCGTACGCACATGCGGAATGTCAAGCGTGTGTTTGATTGTCCGGTGTAAGGTGTCGCAGGTCAATCGGATGGGCCAGGCAACAGAGTGTGTGTGTTAATGTTTGCGCCGCACCGTTATGTTTTGGTTATGTCGTGCCGTGTTTGTGTTTAATTTTTGTTGCTTGGAAAATGTCGTTTCTTTTTTTGAAGGGGGGAAATGTCGGGGGCGCGGCCTCCTGTGCGGCGCCCTTGGATAACCTTGACCGGTCACGTGATGTCTGGCTCGGCCGGGGTCCCGCCCGGCTGGCGGCCCCGGCTGCGGAGAGTGGTTCGCGAGCAATAAAGCGAGACGCGCGTGTGCTGCGTGTGATCCGGTCGGAGCCGGTGCGCTACCGCGACAATCAAAATGCCTCAAAATGCCAGTTGCTTACCTGTGTCGATAAGTTTTCAGGATTTGTTAGTGCGTATCCGTTAGAGACGGGCTCGGCGGACTGTGTAGCTGATGCGCTGGCTCACCCTCTCCAATTACGTTGCGCCCGACTATATCTATTCCCACTGAAAGCGATCACTCGCTCTTCGCCATCAGGAAAAATCTGTGCAAGTACCTGACCCGATCCTGTGGAAGAAGAGTCCGTATACAGCACAAAAGGGCACCCCCTCTTTGGATAGCTCAATATTCTATTCCCACATAGCTCTGCCTTTAAGCCATCAAAACATCGGGTCAACTCATCATCCCAATAAAACTTCTCCGCGTTGCACAGTTTCACCAACGGCTCGGCGATATTTGAGAACGAGGGAACGTATTTCCTATACCAAGAAAATAAACCAAAAATCCTCTTCGCTTCCCGTAGTGATTCAGGACGCGGCATGTACCGGATCACGCGGGTCCTCTCCGGATCCATCCTGACCCCATCCGGAGTGATCAAATGTCCCAGATACTTTAGAGACGTCTGAAATAATTTACATTTCTCTGGTGCCACTTTTAGTCCCGCTGACTGAAGGCGCTCAAACACAGTGTGAAGTAACTTAAAATGATCCTCTACGCTTTCTGACACAAGGAGAATATCGTCACTATACAGATAGCACCCCTCGATGTCCCCCAGCACCTTTCGCATTGCGAGGTGCAAGAAATACGACGACTGCATACAACCCATCGGCATCCGCCGAGGATAGTACGTCTTACCGAGTGCATGAAACGCGCAAATTTTGCTCGACTCGCGCGACAGTTGGAGACACCAAAAAGCATGACGTAAATCGAGTGACGAAGCGACTTTCCAGCCGCCGAGAGAAAAGACGAAATCGTCTATCTCGGGAAAAACAAAACGCTTCGGCAACAGACATTTGTTCACCGCCCTCAGATCCTGTACAATGCGATACTCATCTGAACCTTTAGGAATCAACAGGATAGGACTGTTCCAATCCGCCGGCTCACCCTCCTCTAACACCCCACATGACTGTAACTCATCTAACTGAGATTTTAGCTGCTCCTCCCTAGACCAGGGAATGGGATAAGGCTTGATAAACTGAGGATTGGTTCCTGGCTGTAACTCTAAATTCACTTCATCGCCCCTAAACTTACCAATGTCCGCATAACCACGGGAAAAAGCCTCCGGAAAGGAAGCTAATAATGCAGCGAGCTTGTCTCTTTGCGCGCCTGTCATTGGTTCACCTACCACGAACTCTGACAAGATTTCATCTGTCCTCTTTCCGACAAATCTGCCATCATCGGCTGAAACCGCGTTCACCTCAATGGCAGCTTCATCGACAGGCTCGCGGCTCTCGGGGGCGGCAGCGGCAGCACCCTCGCACATATCAACATCTGTAACTACTTCTACGTACCCTATCACGCTTCGTCTGTGCATAGTAATAAGCTGCGCAGTGCGATTTCTTATATATATTGGGATCACGTTGTCGGAAATGGGTCTCAACAATGCATCAGCGACTTCTACGTTACTGGACCGCTGTCCAACAAAAATATATTCTGCATCCGACAACGGCTGATCTATCTTAACATCTAAACAAACCGCAGAATGAGGAGGGACATTAACAGCCTTCTTCAATCTTAACTTAATCTTAGCACTCTGCGCGGGAGAACAATTCAGCACAACATGGTTAGCACTCAGAAACTGCCACCCCAGCACAACATCATGGGTCAGATTGTGCACCACCACAAAGTAAACCTCTGTCAACTTCTCACCGGTCCCCAGCACATCGACAGAGAGACAACAGGTTCCCAACGCGTTCAAACTGTGGCCTGAGGCCGACACTAACCGGGCGGGCGGCTCGAGCTTTGCATTGGGGGCCACAACACTGAACACTACTGTCAATGAGATTCGCTGCAGCCCCAGTGTCAATGAGACAGTCACTCACCGCAAAGCCGTTGATATGTACCCTGGTGACAGGGAGATTTACCACCGTCCGCCCGGGCGCACGTTTGGGCAATCGCGTTTAAGATGCCCGAAGCCTCTGCACGCATAGCACTGCGGCGGGCGCCTGCGCTGGTACGGTTCCTCCTCCGATGATGTCGAATCCCGCCTGCCGGCGGAGGAGCGGCTACCGGCCTGCCGGCCCGGTGAAGCCCGCGGTGACGCGGCGCGTCCACCCCCGCCGCGCGGTGACCGGCCGCCACGCGGTGACCGGCCGCCACCCGGCGACCGGCCGCGCGGGCCCCAGCGTGGCCGCGAGTCCTCACGGCTCCGCCACCCGCCACCAGAGGGCCGCCGCCCCGAGGAGCGGCCAGGTGACCAGCCACCGCCACCCGGTGGTGAGCTAGACGACCGCCGTCGGCATCCACCTCCCTCATCACGCTCCGGGGGCATGTCGTAGCGCCGAGGAGTCGGCGCTCGGTCCGTGCTCCAGCGCCGATCCTCCCGAGGCCGCGGCGGCTCCGACCGTCCGTCAGCCATGTCCACAGCTTCACACTCGGCCCAGTGAACTCTGGACCGCTCGGCGTCGACACTGTCGTCATTAAATGCCTCCTCTCGCAGCAATTCGTCGACCGCCGCCTCAAATGTCGTGACACCTTGGCGGGAGAGGAGAAGCTTCTCCTGGTCACTGAGGCCCACCAGCAGATGACGGTATAACGCCGCCTGGTAACTGGTGCCGCAGTAATCAACGTCCTTGGCACGGTGCCGCCGATCATAGTGACGTTTGTACTCGCGCATACTCTCAGACTGCCGCTCCCGAGCCCGCCGGAACACCTCGGACAGTAACCGTAACCTTTCAGAAATGAAATCGTCCGAATATTTCCGCACCGGTCGAGAGGCTAAATCGGGAATGAGGCTATGAGGGTATCGTAGGAAATACAAGAAAAAAGGACTAAATCCATGTGTGCGGCATGGCTCATTGTTCAGCGCAAAAAGGATCCCCGGAAGGAGCAGTTCCCAAATGATGATATGATGATATAGCAGATGATACGGCTGGCGTGTCCAGAGTTCTTCGACGCGGCTGGGAAGGTTCAGATGACGGTATAACGCCGCCTGGTAACTGGTGCCGCAGCAGTTCTTCACCTTCCCAGCCGCGTCGAAGAACTCTGGACACGCCAGCCGTATCATCCGCTTCACCTCCAGGGAGTACTCGAGTGCGGACATGCTGCTCTTCTTGAGGCTGCTCAGCTGTGTGGCTGCAGACGCGGTAGAGGTCGCTGAGAAGGCGTGACGGAGAGCTGACGTCACATCTGCGCCAGCGGCCGCGCCCTCGACGACACGCTGCGCCAGTCCTCGGCATCTGGCTGCGATGATACTCGGCAGCTGAGAGATCGGGATGCCACCCAGGTGAGACAAACGCTCACACTGCTGCAGAAACGACTCCATAGACGTTGAGCCGTCGAACAGCGGGAAATCGCCAAGTGCGACTCGCAACACCGGCTGACCGCCGGCTACTTCCTCCGGGTTCCCCATGGCCGAACCCACACTGTCTACACGACACTGAAATCGGCCACAGCGACTACCACAGCCGCTGCCACCATGTCGCGGTAGCGCACCGGCTCCGACCGGATCACACGCAGCACACGCGCGTCTCGCTTTATTGCTCGCGAACCACTCTCCGCAGCCGGGGCCGCCAGCCGGGCGGGACCCCGGCCGAGCCAGACATCACGTGACCGGTCAAGGTTATCCAAGGGCGCCGCACAGGAGGCCGCGCCCCCGACAGGAGGAATAACAACATGAAAGGCTACATATCAAGGAAAACACGTCAAATTTACACCATTAATTTCCTCATCGGACCCATTCGCCAAGTTTTCAGTGATATTTGTTCATTATCCGATGGCTTTTTACTAATGAATGCCGCCCGAAGCAACTTAACCCGCCATTGGCTGGGGGGGGGGGGGGGGGGGGGGGACGCCCCCATGACGGACTTTCGTAATAACTCAACGAAGAACAGAGCTATCCACGCCAAACTTCGGTACATTCTTCTACATCAATTCGACGTCTTCCGTGCAAGAACAAAGCAATTTCGTTGAAAATTGATTGAGATATAGGAAATTTAGTGACGTTTGACGAAAAATCAGCTAAATTTTAACAGGCCGTACAAAGACCATTTTTTAAGCAAAATGCAAAGAGATAGCAAATGCCAAGGACTACAAAATGGCTATCTCGGATTGTTGAAAACCTTGTTTTTTAACCCCCAAATATATATTTTTTTTGGGGAAAAATACCCTTAAAATAAAAAAAGTTGAATATTTAATTAAAAAAAACAACAGAATATATGTAAGAGAATCACATATGGAAAATACCCCAAACCAAATTTCAAAGCAATATCTTTATTTTTGACTGACTTATGGCTCCCTAAGTATGAGTAACTCATGACGTCATATTTTGGAATTAAGTTTTATGACTTTTATGACCAGATAAACACAAATAAATGTCAACACTGTATTTTTGAGACAAACTGGTCAAGGAACATGCCTTTTCTATGTCAATTTTATCAATTTCACATTTTGACCTTTTGTGACCTGACCTTGATCTGACCTTGACACTAACTTCATGTAAATGAAGTCAGGTGGTAAAATGACTATTACTATGAAATTATATGTATAAAATAACCCAAAAAACATGTGTTGCATGACTTTAGTGTATATATTTTGCGCATAGTGACCTCTTGTGACCTGACCTTGACCTTTACCAACAATGTCACTTTAGCTCATCTATATGTGTACCTTTGAGACCGTTGTGGGTGATCATGGTCGCAATCGAAGGCTTTTGATGGAAAAAATGGCTCATATACTCTAATACCTCGATTTTGACCTTTGACCTGACGTTGACCTGACCTATGACCTTGAAAACTACATATTAAGCATTCGTTACATTCAGCTCCTTGCGACCTTTCTATCACCGCATGTTGCCTCCAAATCGGACCATTAGTTTGGGAGTTAGACAGGGGGAGGGGGAGGGGGAAACGCAATGACTTCATGAGTCACTTATATGTAGGGAGCCTTAAGTCAGTCAAAAATAAAGATATTGCTTTGAAATTTGGTTTGGATATCGTCCATACTTGGTTCTCTAAATTACATTCCGGTTTTTAAATATCTTTAAAATATTTGTTTTTGTTGTAATTAAAACAATATGTTTATTTTATTTTTGGGATCAAAAACCCAAAATTTCACTAATCCGAGATAGCCATTGAGAAGATAATGCTATTTCCTTTCTTTTGACGTTTTTATTTGCAATTTGCATCAAAACTCGACTTTCTGCGTTTTTCTTTCTCAAACATTATCGAGTTTTCACCAAAAATGGCATGACGTGACGTCCTTAACACGTCATTATTTCCCAAAGTACTACATCAATTTCATTGACATGTGGTGAGAAGACGTATAATTGATGTAACATAAAGTATGGAAAGTTTCGCGTCGATATCTATCATAGTTTTAAAGTTATTGAGAAAATCAGGGAGGGGTGCAGATTTTGCACCCCCCTCGTTAACCCGCCATTGACTGGGGGGGGGGGGGGGGGGCGTTTTTCGCCCCCTGACGAACTTTCGCAATAGCTCAAAAACCAATAGCGTCATCGACATGAAACTTCAGGTACCTTCTCCTACATCAATTTTACGTCTTCTTTGCAAACATGAAGCAATTTTGTCGATTTTGTTTTCTCTCGAGATATAACGAATTTAGTGACGTCACTACACACGAGTTTGACACACAAATCAGCTCAACTTTAGCATGCCGTACAAATGCCATATTTTGAGCAACATGCAATCGAAAAACGTCAAAAGATAGCAAATGGCAAGTGCTACACAATGGATATCTCGGGTTTTTAACATTTTTGCTTTTTGACCCCCCAAAAAGAAATGCATTTTTGGTAAAAATGCCCTCAAAATCAAAATTTTCAAACATTAAAAAACGGAAGATATGTTAAAGAACCACATGTGAACAAGACCCAAACCAAATTTAAAAGCAATATTTTTATTTTTGACTGAGACTTATGGCTCCCTAAGTGTGACAAACTCATGACGTCATATTTTTTAATTGCGTTTTCTGGCTTTTAGTGACCAGATACAAAACAATACATGCCAGGACTGTATTTCTGAGACAAAACTGGTCTAGAAACATGCCTTTTTTATTTAGATTTATCAATGTCAAAGTTTGACCTCATATGACCTGACCTTGACCTTAGATGGTATCGGATTGTGCAAATCGCTGATACAATCGAATTCGACGTGCAGAATAAACCGTAAAACATGTGTATCATGGCTTTCGTTGACCTGTACCTTTTGTGACCTGGCCTCGACCTTGATCTTTGCTTACAATTTCATTTTTGCTTATGCTGGAGATGCATTATACCTTTGAGAGCACTTTGTGCTATAATATAATCAATCTAAGGCTTTGGATGGAAAGTATGGCCCAAAAACTCAAATATCTCAATTTTGACCTTTGACCTAACCGTGATTTGACATATGACCTTATTTGGAAAATTTCGTGTATGCTTTGGATGCGTCTCATCGAGAAGCTTTCGATATCCGCCTTGCGCGTCTCGCTGCGGTTATTGGTTCGGAAGAAAACCAGGAGAGGGCGAAAAACGTCCCCCCAGCTAATGGCGTTCGGCTGTGACCCCAGCCAATGCCGGGTAATGATCGAATCCCTATCAATTGGATTTGAATCGGATTCGATCGGAAAGTTTGGCTTCGAATGGATTTGGATCGGATATGATTGTTTACATGTTGAAAGTTCAACAACCATTCCAAATGCTTCCAAATGAAAACAAACTTTAACGAAGGTTGTGCCGAGCGCCGTGCCGGTGCTCGGCACAACCTTCGCCGTGCAGTACCGGGGGAGGGGTGTTTCGACGCCCCTTCCCAACACGCCTCCTATGGGACGTAGACAAAAACCTAAAATACCGTTCGAAAGCTCGTCCAAAATCATTTTGAAACCACTTGGTCATTTTTGGCTCAGATAAATACTGAGGTCACCAGAGGTCGTCAAAGGTCAGATTTGTCAGTTTCAGGACACAACAAATGTCCGAAGTGGTTTCAAAATGATTTTAGACGAGCTTTCGAACGGTATTTTCGGTTTTCCTCTACGTCCCAGGAGCCGTGTTGGGGGGGGGGGGGGGGGAGAGGGCGTCGAAACTCCCCCCTCCGCCCGGCACTGCGAAGGTTGCGCTAAAGGTGTCCTCAATGTTGAGCTCAGGTTAATCGTTTAACCTTCAGAGGTCATCACAGGTCAAAACGGCTATTTTTGGCAAAACAGTTTTCCGCAAAAAAACTTTTTACCTAATAAAGATGAGGCAATAATGTTGACATCATCGTGTTTGTCTCGTCAAGGTGTTTTTAATCATATTCATGGTAACCAGGTTAGGACAACTTTAAAATTTGACCTCAAGTCAACGTCAAGTGGTGACCCAATTAGGTCATGTTGCACATTGTGAGACGTGTCTAGACGAGACAAACACATTGGCAACGGTCTCACTTCTCTATTTTCATTCTGTCGAGAGTTATTGTCAAACAAATTGTTGGTGACCTCGGATGACCTCAGCTGACTGTAGGGGCCACTGAACAACAATTTCACCTGTGTTATCAAGAATGGTCTATGATAGCATGATCCAGAAGGAATTGAACTGATATTATGCGTATCCTCGGTATAGGAGGATTTTAATATTTTCCCATTGACTTATAATGGGGAGGTTTACAGAATTGACCCGACCTTAGGTCACTGATATTAAAAATATAAGGAATAAGAATTATAGCAACCTATGACCTTATTAAATCCTGTAAGTTTGAAACCGATCAGACGCAAACTGTGGCTGTGGTACGCCCGCAAACGTTTTGGAGATGGGGTCACGTGACCTGGCCTGGTGACCGGACCTGAGATGATCTGAGGTCAAAACTTTCACACAATGTGGGTAATGGATGGCTAACAGCTGGACCACATTTAGCGGCGCAGCGCGTCGCCGTTTTCCCGTTATCCTCGAAAAACCTTAGGGGTCTATATCGGCACGGCGAGGGTTAAGCTAAACCGAGGCAAGGAACAGAGGACTGAAAACCTGAGCTACACACACTGATCGTTTCACAAAACTTCAAAACAGCCATAATTACTTGACAATGATGCTAAATAATCCCATTTAGATGCCCTCCTTCTTTAGTCATAGGGCCCTTTTCACAGGGGCGGATCCAGGATTTTCTAAGGCAGGGGGCTTCAGGCCTGAGGGCGGCATATTTCCTCGGTGACGGGGGCGGCATGGTGCCTTCCGAGGGCGGCATAATGCCTTCCGAGGGCGGCGATGTACCTTCCGAGGGCGGCATAATGCGTTGTGAGGGCGGCAAGATGTCTTCTGAGGGTGCCAGGGTGCCTCCCAAGAGTGCTACGATGCTGTTGGTAGACGCAAGGGCGCCCTGGCGGCCTCCCGAAAACGCTACGGCGCCTTCGGCGCCGGCAAATCCTATACAAAAATGGCGCCGTTTTCTAAGGCAGGGGGCTTCAGCCCCTACGGCCCCCTGGATCCGCCACTGCCTTTTCAGGCATTAAAGGTTCCTTGCTAAGCCTGAGAGGGCCCTTGTCAGACCTAAGAGGCCCTTCCAGGCCTGAGAGGGCCCTTACTAGACTTAGGGGGAATCTGAGTGAATCTTAGGGGCTATCGGTCGATCTCAAGGGCCCTTGGTAGATCTAAGTGGGCCCTCGGTAGATCTCAGTGGGCCCTCGGTCGATCTTAGGGGGTCCTTGGTGCACCACAGGGGATATTCGATGTATATCAGGGACCCTCAGTTGATCTCAGGGGCACTCGGTGCATCTCAGAGACCTTTGGTTCATTTCAGGGGGCCCTCGGTCGAGCTCAGGGGCCCTCGACCGATCTCAGGGGCCCTCGTTGTATCTCAGGGGGCTCTCAGTCGATCTCAGGGTGGCCTCGGCCGATTTCAGTGGGGGGGGGGGGGGGGGCTCGGTCGATTTGAGGATGCCCTCGGTGTAATTCAGGGAACCCTCCGTACCTCTCAAGGGGCCCTAGGTTCATCTCGGAGGGCCCTTTGTGTATCAGAGGGAACCCTCAGTGCATCTCAGGGGCCTTCGGTCGGGGTCAGGGGCCCTTGGTCGATTTCAGAGGGTGCTCGGTGTATCTCAGAGGGTCCTCGGTGCATCTCAAGGGGCCCACTGTGTATCTCAGGGGCCCTCGGTGTATGTTAGGGCCCTCGGTACATTTCAGGGGGCCATCGGTTGATCTCATGGGTCCTCAGGGGGCCCTCGGTCGATCTGAGTGGGCCCTTAGTGTATCTCAGGGTGACCTCCGTACATCTCAGGGGCCCTCAGTGTATCTCAGAGGGCTTCTGCGTATCTCAGGGGCCTTCGATGCATCTAAATGAGAACTCGGTCAATATTAGTGCACTCGGTCGATCTCAGGGGGCCTCGGTCGATCTCATTGACCCTCGGTCAAATCTCAGGGGCCCTCGGTCGATCTCAGGGGCCCTCAGTGAATCTCAGAGGCTCTCGTTCGATATCGGGGGCCCTCATTCGATCTCAGGAGCCCTCGGTCGATCTTAGGGGCCCTTGGACCTTAGTGCACCACAGGGAGCCCTCGGTGAATCCCAGGGGCCCTCGGCCGAATACTGAGGGGCCTCTGTCGATCTCACGGGCACTTGGTGCATCTCAGGGGCCCCTCAGTGCAATTCAGTGGGCCTTCGTTCGATCTCAGGGGACCAGCGGTGTATCTCAGGGGCCCTCCGTACACCTCAGGGGGCCCTCGACACATCTCAGAGGGCCCTCCGTGTATCTCAGGAGACCATCGGTGCATCTGAGGGGCCCTCGGTCGATCTGAGGGGCCCTAGGTGTGTCTCAGGGTTCCTCCGTGCATCTCAGGGGGCTCTCGGTGTATCTCAGGGGCCCTCGGTCGATGTTAGAGGCCCTCGGTCGGTTTCAGGGGGCCCTCGGCTGATCTCGGGGCCCTCGGCTGATTTCGGGGGCCCTCGCTCGATCTCGGGGCCCTCACTCGATCTCGGGGGCCGTCGGTCGATCTCAGGGGGCTTTCGGCGCACCTCAGGACCGTCGGGCGATCTCAGGTGTAATTCGCCATCCATATGTATCAGTTCTGGGTTAACCCTATTTGTAACAGGCTCCTGGCTACCCCTATTTGTAACAGGGGGGGGGGGGCGGATTCCGCCCCCCGGAGATCTCGAGATATACCCGTCCGATTTTCAAAATGAAACGGTTTTTGGTTCCTCTCAACA
>JAXIVJ010001510.1:50000-52500 GCA_036785665.1 Chirona hameri
TGTGTGTGTGTGTGTGTGTGTGTGTGTGTGTGTGTGTGTGTGTGTGTGTGTGTGTGTGTGTGTGTGTGTGTGTGTGTGTGTGTGTGTGTGTGTGTGTGTGTGTGTGTGTGTGTGTGTGTCGGTGTGTCGGTGTGTCGTGTGTCGGTGTGTGTGTCGGTGTGTCGGTGTGTCGTGTGTCGGTGTGTCGGTGTGTCGGTGTGTCGGTGTGTCGGTGTGTCGGTGTGTCGGTGTGTCGTGTGTCGGTGTGTCGGTGTGTCGGTGTGTCGTGTGTCGGTGTGTCGGTGTGTCGGTGTGTCGGTGTGTCGGTGTGTCGGTGTGTCGGTGTGTCGGTGTGTCGGTGTGTCGGTGTGTCGGTGTGTCGGTGTGTCGGTGTCGTGTGTCGGTGTGTCGGTGTGTCGGTGTGTCGGTGTGTCGGTGTGTCGGTGTGTCGGTGTGTCGGTGTGTCGGTGTGTCGGTGTGTCGGTGTGTCGGTGTGTCGGTGTGTCGGTGTGTCGGTGTGTCGGTGTGTCGGTGTGTCGGTGTGTCGGTGTGTCGGTGTGTCGGTGTGTCGTGTGTCGGTGTGTCGGTGTGTCGTGTGTCGGTGTGTCGGTGTGTCGGTGTGTCGGTGTGTCGGTGTGTCGGTGTGTCGGTGTGTCGGTGTGTCGGTGTGTCGGTTGTGGTCGGTGTGTCGGTGTGTCGGTGTGTCGGTGTGTCGGTGTGTCGGTGTGTCGGTGTGTCGGTGTGTCGGTGTGTCGGTGTGTCGGTGTGTCGTGTGTCGGTGTGTCGGTGTGTCGGTGTGTGTCGTGTGTCGGTGTGTCGGTGTGTCGGTGTGTCGGTGTGTCGGTGTGTCGGTGTGTCGGTGTGTCGGTGTGTCGGTGTGTCGGTGTGTCGGTGTGTCGGTGTGTCGGTGTTCGGTGTGTCGGTGTGTCGGTGTGTCGGTGTGTCGGTGTGTCGGTGTGTCGGTGTGTCGGTGTGTCGGTGTGTCGGTGTGTCGGTGTGTCGGTGTGTCGGTGTGTCGGTGTGTCGGTGTGTCGGTGTGTCGGTGTGTCGGTGTGTCGGTGTGTCGGTGTGTCGGTGTGTCGGTGTGTCGGTGTGTCGGTGTGTCGGTGTGTCGGTGTGTCGGTGTGTCGGTGTGTCGGTGTGTCGGTGTGTCGGTGTGTCGGTGTGTCGGTGTGTCGGTGTGTCGGTGTGTCGGTGTGTCGGTGTGTCGGTGTGTCGGTGTGTCGGTGTGTCGGTGTGTCGGTGTGTCGGTGTGTCGGTGTGTCGGTGTGTCGTGTGTCGGTGTGTCGGTGTGTCGGTGTGTCGGTGTGTCGGTGTGTCGGTGTGTCGGTGTGTCGGTGTGTCGGTGTGTCGGTGTGTCGGTGTGTCGGTGTGTCGTGTGTCGGTGTGTCGTGTCGTGTGTCGGTGTGTCGGTGTGTCGGTGTGTCGGTGTGTCGGTGTGTCGGTGTGTCGGTGTGTCGGTGTGTCGGTGTGTCGGTGTGTCGGTGTGTCGGTGTGTCGGTGTGTCGGTGTGTCGGTGTGTCGGTGTGTCGGTGTGTCGGTGTGTCGGTGTGTCGGTGTGTCGGTGTGTCGGTGTGTCGGTGTGTCGGTGTGTCGGTGTGTCGGTGTGTCGGTGTGTCGGTGTGTCGGTGTGTCGGTGTGTCGGTGTGTCGGTGTGTCGGTGTGTCGGTGTGTCGGTGTGTCGGTGTGTCGGTGTGTCGGTGTGTCGGTGTGTCGGTGTGTCGGTGTGTCGGTGTGTCGGTGTGTCGGTGTGTCGGTGTGTCGGTGTGTCGGTGTGTCGGTGTGTCGGTGTGTCGTGTGTCGGTGTGTCGGTGTGTCGGTGTGTCGGTGTGTCGTTCGGTGTGTCGGTGTGTCGGTGTGTCGGTGTGTCGGTGTGTCGGTGTGTCGGTGTGTCGGTGTGTCGGTGTGTCGGTGTGTCGGTGTGTCGGTGTGTCGGTGTGTCGGTGTGTCGGTGTGTCGTGTGTCGGTGTGTCGGTGTGTCGGTGTGTCGGTGTGTCGGTGTGTCGGTGTGTCGGTGTGTCGGTGTGTCGGTGTGTCGGTGTGTCGGTGTGTCGGTGTGTCGGTGTGTCGGTGTGTCGGTGTGTCGGTGTGTCGGTGTGTCGGTGTGTCGGTGTGTCGGTGTGTCGGTGTGTCGGTGTGTCGGTGTGTCGGTGTGTCGGTGTGTCGGTGTGTCGGTGTGTCGGTGTGTCGGTGTGTCGGTGTGTCGGTGTGTCGGTGTGTCGGTGTGTCGGTGTGTCGGTGTGTCGGTGTGTCGGTGTGTCGGTGTGTCGGTGTGTCGGTGTGTCGGTGTGTCGGTGTGTCGGTGTGTCGGTGTGTCGGTGTGTCGGTGTGTCGGTGTGTCGGTGTGTCGGTGTGTCGGTGTGTCGGTGTGTCGGTGTGTCGGTGTGTCGGTGTGTCGGTGTGTCGGTGTGTCGGTGTGTCGGTGTGTCGGTGTGTCGGTGTGTCGGTGTGTCGGTGTGTCGGTGTGTCGGTGTGTCGGTGTGTCGGTGTGTCGGTGTGTCGGTGTGTCGGTGTGTCGGTG
>JAXIVJ010001510.1:57500-135673 GCA_036785665.1 Chirona hameri
TGCAGTCTTACCGAATCTGGCAAGGTTGGTTTAAGACACCCCAGCTGACCCCTGACACTATTTGCTCATGGATGGGGTGACTTACAGCCAAAGACACTCAGCCACATTCAAGGTCATATGAAGCCAGTGGGCTTTGTGGACCAGCCCTAGTCATTAGCCTGTGTGCAACTTCACCTCAATTCTGGGATCATATGATCTGGAATTGTGTTATGATCTCAGTTGGAGACACAGTAGGGAAATACTAAAAAATAGAGTGCTCCAAAAATAGTGCTGGTGACATCAGAGCCTGCCATAGACATGCATTAAATGATCTAAAATTAGAGTACCTTTATGAACACTTTTTGCAAAAACCACTTGCAATAAATTGTAGCAAAATGTCAGAAAACAAGGAAGCCATATAGGATACAAAAATGATCAATGATCATGTTTTTCCTGTGCAAGTCTTAAACAATCCAGATGTATCTTGAAAATGTGTTTGGAATTGCAAAATGTGGTATGCTTGGCATGCTGGGCCAAATCTGCTCTAATTATTGAGTATGCATGCTGGCCAGCACTCTAATTTAGGATTATCAGCATTCAGCTCTATTTATTGAACATTTCAGCACCAGACAATGGTAGGTAATCCAAAAATAGAGTAAGGATCTAGACTGTTTCCTGCCAGTGACATATTCATAAATTTAATGTGACCCATCTTTAAGCAAAGTTTGAAGTTTTTTCTCGACATACATGCCCTCTATGGGTCGTCAAGTGGTTGCAGTGCTATGCAATAGCCA
This sequence comes from Chirona hameri, assembly GCA_036785665.1. Classification (NCBI taxonomy): domain Eukaryota; kingdom Metazoa; phylum Arthropoda; class Thecostraca; order Balanomorpha; family Balanidae; genus Chirona; species Chirona hameri. The sequence continues at coordinate 58,274 of JAXIVJ010001510.1, forward strand.
TTTAAAAGAGACTGTATTTTCATGACTGCTTACAATGCATCAAAATCTACAATTGGAGCGTTCTATTTTTAAAAGTATTTTCCTACTGTGTCTTCAACTGATCTGTGATCTGCTGGTAGAGTTCAGGGCCCACTCAGTATACTCTGATTGGCTTGGGTCCTGATCTCTGAATTCCATCCCGTCACAATATGCAGACTCAGAATGTCGATAATGTTTCTATTTGTGTGGGGTACTGTTATGCTCTTTGTTGGCCGTGATTAAGTTTTATTAAGTTTTATAAATGCAGTAAGATTATGGTTATGATGAGAATGTTCTCTGTGTGTCACCCTCCACAGTTAGGTTTAGGTGTGGGTGAGCTGAGTGTAGACAGGGTCTATTTGGTGCTCACTTCTTCATAGATTAGGACTGACTGACAGGATACTTTCAAGAAATACATGAGGATATTTGTGTGTCATCCATAATCCATGATCCTGGGGCACAGTACTATGCCTTCCCTCAAAGCCTCCCATTCCTTGTTGCCGATTGGTTAACGCTCTGATCACATTGTACACATTTATCAAAGAACACCTCTGGGTCACCTGTTCATGTGCGAGGGTAGGATAGGTTAGAAGGATGGGAGGGTAAGGTAGGAGACAGGGTTTTCAATGTTGAATACACATCTTGTGATCATGCAGAATGCATGACAAAAGATCTACTCGACTTCAAGTTTGTATATATTGTGAGAAAGAATGGAGAAATTGTTTTCAGAAGAAAGCTGAGGTGCTCTCATCATGTTTAATTCATGTTTTTCTATCATTTCCTAGAGCAGCCATGCCACTGGACTTCGACGTTGAGACGTTTCTCCACAACTTGAAGGCCACCAAACCCCCCTATGAGTGTCCAGTGGAAAACTGTGGCAAAGTCTACAAGAGCTTCGCGGGCATTCAAGTCCACCTGGATAATTATGACCACAGCATCCCAACACCTGTTTCTCAATCCAAATCAGGCAAGTAACTGGTGACTGGCGTGATAAACAGGCGTGACAACCATCGTTATTGGCTCAGTATTGTCGTCACTGGATCATGGCCAAGGCCATATATAGAAGGTAGTCATCCGGCGATTCTACGTGATCATGACGTCAGAGCGTGATGTCATTTGGATCCATCGCCCTCCTCCGCCATTGCAGTTAATGCCATTTCGGGAGAAATAAATACCCTCCAACTCGAAAAGTAAAAAGGTTACGAAAATGAAACAGACAGCGTTGGAAAGCTCAAAACAAAGCGAATTGAAATCTACTGGATCATTTTAGGCTCATGTCAGTATTGAGGTCACTAGAGGTCATCAAAGGTCAGGGCCTTGTACACGGTCTCTCTGCGGTTCGGCGGTCACCAGCTGAGGCTCTAAACCCCGCCCCTTCGATTCACTTTTGAAATTGACCTAAACCACATGCAATTGGCATGAATGGACGCGTCCTGACGAGGCGAACACGCTGACATAAAAATAATTGCTGTATCTATATTTGTTAAGTTATTTGCGAAAAACAGTTTTAACCGACTGCAGACGACATGCGCCAGAATTGACTACTGGGGTGACGTCATTCGTAGAAGTGGACACGTTACGGAGATAGGGATGACACCCCCCTGATCATGGCACAGCGCTGGCTGCTAGGGCAAATATGAAATCTGTCATTGTCATATACCTACTGGTATTTGCAAGTGAACTGATGAGTCTAAAGATTAGTCATGTTTGGTGCTGATCGGCTTAACTCTCCCAGTGCCAGTGCCACTAGCCAACTCACAACACGACAGGCTATCTCAAGTTCCACCCTGCTGTTCTGAGATTGTATGCATCAGCTGTGTCATTGCAATCATTTTGTTTCCATCCATAAATCTGTCCAGTCTACTGGTTTGGACCTGTCTCGTTAAACTGCTGTGGTGGTTGTCTCCCTGCGCCATCTCCGTACATTTGTCAGTATCAGCACACTCTGCCTTTACTCTGCTGCCAGTAAGGCGACCACTCCGCTGACCTCCCCGTCTCCCCACAGCCCGTAAGGCGGCCACTCCGCTGACCTCCCCGTCTCCCCCACAGCCCGTAAGGCGGCCACTCCGCTGACCTCCCCGTCTCCCCCACAGCCCGTAAGGCGGCCACTCCGCTGACCTCCCCGTCTCCCCACAGCCCGTAAGGCGGCCACTCCGCTGACCTCCCCGTCTCCCCCACAGCCAGTAAGGCGGCCACTCCGCTGACATCCCTCCGTCTCCCCACAGCCCGTAAGGCGGCCACTCCGCTGACCTCCCTCCGTCTCCCCCACACCCCGTAAGGCGGCCACTCCGCTGACATCCCCCCGTCTCCCCCACTGCCCGTAAGGCGGCCACTCCGCTGACATCCCTCCGTCTCCCCCACAGCCCGTAAGCCGGCCACTCCGCTGACTTCCCTCCGTCTCCCCCACAGCCCGTAAGGCGGCCACTCCGCTGACATCCCTCCGTCTCCCCCACTGCCCGTAAGGCGGCCACTCCGCTGACCTCCCTCCGTCTCCCCCACAACCCGTAAGGCGGCCACTCCGCTGACATCCCCCCGTCTCCCCCACTGCCCGTAAGGCGGCCACTCCGCTGACATCCCCCCGTCTCCCCCACTGCCCGTAAGGCGGCCACTCCGCTGACATCCCTCCGTCTCCCCACAGCCCATAAGGCGGCCACTCCGCTGACATCCCCGTCTCCCCCACAGCCCGTAAGGCGGCCACTCCGCTGACATCCCCCCGTCTCCCCCACTGCCCGTAAGGCGGCCACTCCGCTGACCTCCCTCCGTCTCCCCACAGCCCATAAGGCGGCCACTCCGCTGACATCCCCCCGTCTCCCCCCACAGCCCGTAAGAAGGGTAAAGCGCGTCGTGGGGGACAGGGGGCGGACCGCTCGCCCTCCCCTGTCCCCATGGAGCCGGTGAAGGTGCACAGAGAGCCCAAGATCAGCTATGTGGACGCCACCAAGAGGCTGGAGTACGACGCCGATGGCTGCTCACTAACGTTCAGCATCTACGACAACCTCACCATCATGTCCAAGGTCAGGGTGATACGCTGTCAGTTGGTGCTGCTCAGACTTCAGAGTGGTTGCAGAGTTTGTACAGGCGTGGTACGGCTCCACCGTAACTGCTAGTGCACGGGTCGGTGTCACGAATATTTGTGTTTGTATTTGGCTCTGGGCTATTTTGACTGTCTCTTGACAGTGACTGTCTGTTGACGGTGACTGTCTGTTGACGGTGACTGTCTCAGTCTGTGTAGTGTGTACTTTAATTTCTGTTTGGTATCACTGTGAGGGAAGTGGGAGCAGATCTCTAATTTTATCTGCATCTGAAGGTGTAATGGTCACCGTTGTTCGTTATTATGGATTCTTCATATATGTTGTGTAACGAATAATCCATATTTTACCCCTGATGGTTTAAGGCTCGTGCATGGTAATGCAGCCAGATTCTGCGGTTACTGAGAGGAAAACAATGCGATATATCATTTCTGAGCGGCTGTTTTTCGCACTGGATTGCACACACCATTGGATGCCGGCATGTGTTGCCAGTCACACGCCTATCCCCATGTGCGCAGTCTGAGTACGAGACGCTGGCGCCGCCGCCGCCGGAGCCGGTGGCCAGTCCGGAGCCGGTCCACCCGGGCCACCCGGGCCGGCACGGCACACCCCGCCCTGCCGGCCGCTCGGCCAGCGGCGAGACCCGCCACCCGAGCCAGGGAGCAGACGAGCGCCGACAGCGCTGTCTGCCTGAGGCCGCCTTCTGCGAGGATGATGACTACCAGCTGGACGATGCGCCGCCCATGCCTACCAACTATATACGGTTAGTGGCAGTATATAGCACAGGCTCCACCAACTATATATGGTTAGTGGCAGTATATAGCACAGGCTCCACCAACTATATACGGTTAGTGGCAGTATATAGCACAGGCTCCACCAACTATATACGGTTAGTGGCAGTATATAGCACAGGCTCCACCAACTATATACAGTTAGTGGCAGTATATAGCACAGGGTCCACCAACTATATACGGTTAGTGGCAGTATATAGCACAGGGTCCACCAACTATATACGGTTAGTGGCAGTATATAGCACAGGCTCCACCAACTATATACGGTTAGTGGCAGTATATAGCACAGGCTCCACCAACTATATACGGTTAGTGGCAGTATATAGCACAGGCTCCACCAACTATATACGGTTAGTGGCAGTATATAGCACAGGCTCCACCAACTATATACGGTTAGTGGCAGTATATAGCACAGGCTCCACCAACCATGTAGGCTATATAACACAGGCTCCACCAACCATGTAGGCTATATAGCACAGGCTCCACCAACCATGTAGGCTATATAGCACAGGGTCCATCAACCATGTAAGCTATATAGCACAGGCTCCACCAACCATGTAGGCTATATAACACAGGCTCCACCAACCATGTAGGCTATATAGCACAGGGTCCATCAACCATGTAAGCTATATAGCACAGGCTCCACCAACCATGTAGGCTATATAGAACAGGCTCCACCAACCATGTAGGCTATATAGCACAGGCTCCACCAACCATGTAGGCTATATAGCACAGGGTCCACCAACCATGCAGGCTATATAACACAGGGTCCATCAACCATGTAGGCTATATAGCACAGGGTCCACCAACCATGTAGGCTATATAGCACAGGCTCCACCAACCATGCAGGCTATATAACACAGGGTCCATCAACCATGTAGGCTATATAGCACAGGGTCCACCAACCATGCAGGCTATATAACACAGGGTCCATCAACCATGTAGGCTATATATCACAGGGTCCACCAACCATGTAGGCTATATAGCACAGGCTCCACCAACCATGTATGCTATATAGCACAGGCTCCACCAACCATGTAGGCTATATAGCACAGGGTCCACCAACCATGTAGGCTATATAGCACAGGCTCCACCAACCTTGTAGGCTATATAGCACAGGCTCCACCAACCATGTAAGCTATATAACACAGGGTCCACCAACCATGTAGGCTATATAGCACAGGCTCCACCAACCATGTATGCTATATAGCACAGGCTCCACCAACCATGTAGGCTATATAGCACAGGGTCCATCAACCATGTAAGCTGTATAGCACAGGCTCCACCAACCATGTAGGCTATATAACACAGGCTCCACCAACCATGTAGGCTATATAGCACAGGCTCCACCAACCATGTAGGCTATATAGCACAGGGTCCATCAACCATGTAAGCTATATAGCACAGGCTCCACCAACCATGTAGGCTATATAACACAGGGTCCATCAACCATGTAGGCTATATAGCACAGGCTCCACCAACCATGTAGGCTATATAGCACAGGCTCCACCAACCATGTAGACTATATAGCACAGGCTCCACCAACCATGTAGGCTATATAACACAGGCTCCACCAACCATGTAGGCTATATAACACAGGCTCCACCAACCATGTAAGCTATATAACACAGGCTCCACCAACCATGTAAGCTATATAACACAGGCTCCACCAACCATGTAGGCTATATAGCACAGGCTCCACCAACCATGTAGGCTATATAACACAGGCTCCACCAACCATGTAGGCTATATAGCACAGGCTCCACCAACCATGTAGGCTATATAACACAGGCTCCACCAACCATGTAGGCTATATAGCACAGGCTCCACCAACCATGTAGGCTATATAACACAGGCTCCACCAACCATGTAAGCTATATAACACAGGCTCCACCAACCATGTAGGCTATATAGCACAGGCTCCACCAACCATGTAGGCTATATAGCACAGGGTCCATCAACCATGCAGGCTATATAACACAGGGTCCACCAACCATGTAGGCTATATAACACAGGGCCCACCAACCATGTAGGCTATATAGCACAGGCTCCACCAACCATGTAGGCTATATAGCACAGGCTCCACCAACCAGGGTTGTGCTCGATGACGCAATTGACTCAAGTTGTCACCCTTTTGTACTTGTCCCCTCACGGCTCGGGCAGGGTGCCAGCAGAGAGTCGAGCGATGCCGGTAGGAAGTGCTAGATTTCTGTAGAAGGAGCAATTTATCGTCTAACATTATCTCTTACTAATATTGCACCTCTACTGATCCGATCCCGACCCCTGGCATCCCTTCCTTATCAGTTCTGAGGGGCTGCCCACAAGACGGGAGTAACTTGAGTCAATTGCGCAATGGGGCACAACCCTGCCACCAACCATGTAGGCTATATAGAACAGGCTCCACCAACCATGTATGCTATATAGCACAGGCTGCACCAACCATGTATGCTATATAGCACAGGCTCCACCAACCATGTAGGCTATATAGAACAGGCTCCACCAACCATGTAGGCTATATAGCACAGGGTCCATCAACCATGTAAGCTATATAGCACAGGGTCCACCAACCATGTAGGCTATATAGCACAGGCTCCACCAACCATGTAGGCTATATAGCACAGGGTCCACCAACCATGTTTGCTATATAGCACAGGCTCCACCAACCATGTAGGCTATATAGAACAGGCTCCACCAACCATGTAGGCTATATAGCACATGCTCCACCAACCATGTAGGCTATATAACACAGGGTCCACCAACCATGTAGGCTATATAGCACAGGCTCCACCAACCATGTAGGCTATATAGCACAGGGTCCATCAACCATGTAGGCTATATAGCACAGGCTCCACCAACCATGTAGGCTATATAACACAGGGTCCATCAACCATGTAGGCTATATAGCACAGGCTCCACCAACCATGTAGGCTATATAGCACAGGGTCCACCAACCATGTAGGCTATATAGCACAGGCTCCACCAACCATGTAGGCTATATAACACAGGGTCCATCAACCATGTAGGCTATATAGCACATGCTCCACCAACCATGTAGGCTATATAACACAGGCTCCACCAACCATGTAGGCTATATAGCACAGGCTCCACCAACCATGTAGGCTATATAGCACAGGCTCCACCAACCTTGTAGGCTATATAACACAAGGTCCACCAACCATGTAGGCTATATAGCACAGGGTCCACCAACCATGTAGGCTATATAGCACAGGGTCTACCAACCATGTAGGCTATATAACACAGGGTCCACCAACCATGTAGGCTATATAGCACAGGCTCCACCAACCATGTAGGCTATATAACACAGGCTCCACCAACCATGTAGGCTATATAACACAGGCTCCACCAACCATGTAGGCTATATAGCACAGGGTCCACCAACCATGTAGGCTATATAGCACATGCTCCACCAACCATGTAGGCTATATAGCACAGAGTCCACCAACCATGTAGGCTATATAGCACAGGCTCCACCAACCATGTAGGCTATATAACACAGGCTCCACCAACCATGTAGGCTATATAGCACAGTGTGGCCAAATTAATAATTTTACGGGGAAAATGGCACATAACCAGAGTAATTTTGGCATCCCTAATTCACAATTAATTCACAATTGTGGCATCCTCACAGGATTTGTGTTGCTAATTGCTGGTCACCATAATAAGAAACAAGCATCTAAATGCCAAGAGAGTTATGAGCAATGTTGTATTTTCAACCCATCTGGAGGAAGCTGTATCCTGGGCATGAAGCAACACAGCTCATCCATCAACCTAAATAGCATCATCTTGAATATTTAGAAAGTCATGAAATTTAGACGGAAGCTGGAAGAAGTGAAAGATGATATATGTGCTTGTGCCATGGTATTCCTGCTTGCTTTTAAATATTATGTACCCATGGACCTACATGGAGAAGTGAGAACTGCCCGAGTACACTGCATGTTAACTCGTGTGCAGCAGCGTGCACAGATTGAGATCCATGATTTAAATATATTATTTTGATTTAATTGTGTTGTATGTATACAAACATTGCTAATAGGGTAATGGGAAACAATGAAACATAATGGGAACAGTTCCTACCAGTTACCACCAACACAACTGGTGGTATCCATAATATAACACTATTACCATTCCATTCCACTACAATCCAAATCTGAGACATAATACCAGTAGAAGGCAAAGTTTTGCAATAAACAAATGGCAAATATCATGTCAAAAATGCAGTTGCAAATCCTGTCCAATGACAGTCATCTTAGCATACAGGAGACCATAATAGTATTTACCTCGCCTGGCTGTTATGCTACCACCCCTTTATGTATGGTACAGTCTACAGAATACACCTACTTCAACTTCCCGTGTCCAGTGACCTTCAATGCAATCCTCACATCAACACCACCAACAGCAGAGGCCCTCTATCCAAGGTCAACGTCAAAACATATGATACCTACCAGTCATATGCCCACAAACATTGCGTCCACCGCAACAGGCTAGTTCGCCAAATGACGTAAGCGATGGCCACCAGCGATGCCGTAATTGCGATGCCAAAATTAAATGAGAGGGATGACGGAATTCCCCCTAAGTCCCCCTAACTATCGGTGGCAATTACAGGCTATGTGTTTCAAAAATTGATTAAACGTAGCTGGCAATACAATCCTAAAAGACTAAGGATTTCGTAAATTACCAATATTATGCAAGCAATGCTGTATTTTCGTTATATTTTCATCAACTAGTACGAGGTTATTTTTGTATTTTATCATCGCTAGAACTGGGGAAAAGACACCAAACTAAAACTCCAAATTATAAATAACTAAACACTTAAAAGTTACACAAAATAAATATCCTTGAAGAGAAATGATCATTTAATGAGGTAAAAGACCGAAACATGAAAAAACAAATATAATTAAAAAAAATACATCAGCGAATTTCGGCATCCTTCCGCCTCCCGAGGCGCTTATGCCCCCTAAACACCTCTAAATCTATTGCACGATTATGGAGAGAACAAGCAACGGATTTCAATAAAATACTAGTCCAGAAAGGCATAAACAATTCTCTGCACACTGGTATCACTTTTATGTAGTTTTTATATCGATAAAGCATGAAAATGAAGTATCTTATAGACCAGTATTTGATGAAAATCCTGCGATGCTGACCAAAATTTTCAGATGATGCGTGACGTCATAACAATACGTATGAAGATGCTCTTCAATAATGGCGGGAAATAGGCCTAATTTGCTCACAACTCGACAAATTCGATATCAAAGCAGATATTAGTCTTGGCGGTGACGGTAGGTTTTAGGTTTTAGTGAATTAAAACTTAAAAGTAATAATATTTGTATTTGTCCTACAATTGGTTTATTAATGTTTTGGTATATTTTGATTAAGGTGGTATTATTGTCTGTTGTGGTATGAGGTAGGACTGATGTGTTGTATGAATGAATGATACCCTGTGGAAATGTACATAATGTCCAGAATCAAAGTATATCTATCTATCTAACACCTACCAGCCATGGACTATCCTGTGTGTGTGGAAGGGGGTGGGCCCGTGTGGGTGATACTGATACAGAGGGAACATTGAATTATCCCCTTAACTTTTTCTTATTAAACTATTAGGCCTACCACTTATGGACCATGATGTGAATGCAAATGTCCCCCTACCAAATAAATAATTGTAGGACCGTAGGACGCAATTGTTCCCATCAACCTTTGGGATGTTCCCTTTTGACTTTTGGTACACAGCAATCATTGTTTATAGACAATACAATCCACCCTTTGGTCCTAAGGTGATATGTGGACGGTTATCCCAATACTGATATGAATACCTACACATGGGGGCGGGGCATTAACAACAGCTAGGTTGTTTTATTTTTCCTAATGATAGGACATTTTTTATGGAACTATTACATTGAAATTGTGTGTGGCATTAATATTACATATAGGTTAAGGTTTCATATGTTACTCAGCTTATCGGTAATATTCTTCTGCATTATATTTTATGTTATGATTTTATGAGGTACCTACTTGACTTTGGTGGTGATAAATTCCCAATTCTATGTCATGTATAGCTTCACACCAAACTGCATTATTTACTAGATCTTCTTTTGACTAGACCAGAGACCTTCCTATTTTGCATGGATTTGGTGTCACACTACAGTGTACAAAGTTATTTATTGAGTGTGTATTGGATGCAGACATAAGTGATCAGAGAAACGTCTAAATTCTGGAAAATGTAATGAGGATTAGCTTAAAGTTACCTGCACCAAAAATATTTACTGAGGAATAACCCCTCACACCCAGGCTCACCCTTTTCAAGATAATCTTAATTTGTTTTACCTGTTCTGCAGACTGCAGACCGCAGACCGCAGACCGCAATATCCTGCAGATTTCTGCAGACCGCAATATCCTGATCATTGGGTGGAACATGATCATTGATAATCTAAAAATAGCTGTAGATAGTGCCCTATCACAAGTGACTTGATCTACATGCAAATTAAATGAGACACTGGAAAAAAATGGGAGTGGAGGAACACCCACAGAGTCCATCAAAGTCCCCATAGTTAGGTACTAACCTAAGATACCTATACCCTCTAGCCTCCTGCTTATATGGCTTGCTGACCAAGTGAATTGTCCGCCCCTGTAGCTCAGTTGGGAGCAGTGTTGGAATTTTGGCCATTTTCTGGACTTTTGAGGTCCAAATAATTATGCTCTCTGAATTTTTTTTTTCTGGAAATTTGCTGTCTTTTCACCTGATCTTACTGACATTGCAGTTAAAGTAAAAATCCATTTTCCTCAACAATTTAATATATATATATATATTACAAATCAGGAATTTTCTAAATAATCTAATAATCTGGCCGGGGTGGTCCAGTGGACACTAGACTTTGGTGCAGAGACCGCACCAACTGTGGGTTCGACTCCCACCTAGTCACCCGCCTTGGTGTCTGGTAAAAGAGAGGAACAGAAGGAGCACCTCCTGTAAGTGGGCGAAAGGCCCGTTGGGGTGAGATGAAATAAATTAAATCTAATTAATAATCTTAATAATGTTAATTTTCAAGCAATACAATTTTACTCTCCACCTATGGATTTTTGCTCTCCGGGCCAGGTCATGAAACAAAAATCCAACACTGGTTGGGAGAGCGCCGGGCTTCTGACCTCACCCGGTGTGGCAGCCCGGGTTCGAGTCGCTTCGGCGCTCGCTATCTGCCCCTGACTGGGATGGCCGGTGGCAGCGGCCGTACTCAAGGTCAGGTGACGTCAGAGGGCGGGGCGGACGGTGTCCAGGTATGTCGGGTACGTACAACTTTCACTTCTAAATTCTGCCGGACGCCAGGAATCAAGCAATTGCCTGCACAACTTGACTAAATTTATACATTTTTTTTATATCATTCAGTTCCATTACAACTTTCATCAGGTTTTCAAAGCATATCGCCTTCTTCAGGTTGAATTTGTATCCAATTCAGTAGTTTTGATACACATTCTTATTTGAGGTTGAGTTCCAAAGCTCTTCCTTCCGTGGTATATGGGAAAAATCTGAATTTGAGCGACCCGACCCGTGGCGACGCTTTTGAGAAGCTCATATCTCTGCAACCACACGTCCGATTGACAAGCGGACTTCTTTGCTGAGCAGCCCCATCCAACCTACCCTGTTTGAGACCAGTGCCGACTCATGTGGGTGATTACCACTGCGCGTGGCGCGTGTTGAAAAGTGGTTTCTCACAAAAACTCTGCAATGACTGAGCCGATGGTGTGCACATTTGGTGTGTGGTTAGGGACCTCTCAGCCGCCACTTTCCCCACTCAGCCGCCACTTACCCTGCACGTGCGCACGTGCACACCCCTATTCTATCTCAGAAACGGCTGAGCCGATTGTATTCTAATTTGGTGTGTGGTTAGGACCTCTCAGCCGCCGCCGTTCCATAAGTCAGGGGTAGGGGTGTCTGCACGTGTGCACGTGCACACCCCTATTCTATATCTCAGGAACGGCTGAGCCGATTGTGTTAAAATTTGGTGTGTGGTTAGGGGACCTCTTAGCCGCCACTTTCCCACAAATCGGGGGTGGGGTGCCTCTGCACGTGCACACGTGCTCACCTTTTTTTTTGTATCTCAGAAACTACTTGTCCGATCGAGATGAAATTCACCATACATTTCGTTCGCGCTCGCTCGTTCATCGGCAACTACGGCGCTTTACTGGTATCATTTTTCGTTTTCTGTCCGGGCGGTGCGAGACTGATTCTGGGACGAGGGATGACTTTTGACTTGGCGGGGAAAATGTCACGTTATACCGGTTTATGTGAACCCGGTAGTATACAAACTTTCTATTATCACATTAAGTTCATTTGTTGCAAGTTGAATATAAACGCTAAGCTTAGGAAACCTCATTTATTTATTTACCAACTGAAGCGATTTCCCGCGTCCGGTAAGAAGTGAGAACACGAGTCAAACAAAACCCGCCAATACAGATATATCAATGATTTCATTACATCCGTTGTCTTAGCTGTGTCATGACTGGTGGTGACTGGATGTGCAAACATATACAATGTAAAATAATTGGTTATATCCTATTGGAACATCGAGCGATCTGCACGTTCAGACATTCTCAATGATGCTGACATTGGTGGCATGCAGTCGGAATAGCAGAACCTTCAGAGAAGCATATACAGCACGTGTGCTTTTAAAATGGCAGACAAGACATTCTATACAAAAACATTTATTGATGGACGAGTGAAGGCGGATGAGGACGGATGGCGGTCACTGAGTATCGGCTGGTACCAGGAGTTTTCCACTCTAGTCTCCTTAGTGCGAGATGCGGCTGTCGTCGCCCGTCGGCTGCCGAAACAGGAGAATTGTTCAGGGAGGATTGCGGTCCTTCAGGAGGATTGGGGATGATCTGGAAAGGAGATAGAAACGTATGAGACATATGCATCGGTGAAACATTTGTTTCAGCATTCTATGTTTGCTTTATTTTGTTATCATTTAGCAAATTTGCCACTTAGCAGTAACATCGTCTTATAAATCACCTCCAAAAATTGACATCCTTCTATCGTTTTTTTTGTCATCCTACACCCTACTTTCTATCGTTTTTGTCATCCTACACCCTTCATTTTATTGTTTTTTTTTGTCATCTTACACCTTACATTCTATCTTTGTTTTACCTCCTTCCCCTAACTTGAAATGAATTTGGCCACACTGATATAGCACAGGCTCCACCAACCATGTAGGCTATATAGCACAGGCTCCACCAACCATGTAGGCTATATAGCACAGGGTCTACCAACCATGTAGGCTATATAGCACAGGCTCCACCAACCATGTAGGCTATATAGCACATGCTCCACCAACCATGTAGGCTATATAACACAGGCTCCACCAACCATGTAGGCTATATAGCACAGGCTCCACCAACCATGTAGGCTATATAACACAGGCTCCATCAACCATGTAGGCTATATAACACAGGCTCCACCAACCATGTAGGCTATATAGCACAGGGTCCATCAACCATGTAGGCTATATAGCACAGGCTCCACCAACCATGTAGGCTATATAACACAGGCCCCACCAACTATGTATAGCCAACATAGAAGGCGCCGCTAGTTCATAATTATAGCTCTGGCGATATGTCCTTTTTGGAAGAAATTGTGAAGGTTTCAACGGACTAATGCTATGTCTTGAAATAATGCTGACAATTTGATCCTCATTTCGCCTCTGATCGGAGTCTTGTTTTCTCTCGTGTTAACACTCAATGCTAAAATACGGAGCCCCTGCGTGCCAAACTGATCAGTTACTCTTAGTGTCTTGGCAAGGCGTACCTTTGTGTCTATGGAAGATCCTGACACGGCATCGCAACGCGCCGTTTTCCTGCAGTTTCATAGAGAAGTCTGTGGACGAGCTGGACGAAGAGGTGGAATACGACATGGACGAAGAGGATGTAGCCTGGCTGGAGATCACCAACCAGCAGCGGCGCGAGCGAGGACTGGCCCCCGTGAAGGACGCCGACCTCGAGCTGCTGATGGACAGGCTCGAAAAGGAGAGCTACTTTCAGGTAACATAGCCGGGCTCGGGGGATGCGATATCGGGCAGTTGGATGCAAGCAGAGCAGTGAAGAGAGTATGGTTTGGTGCGAGGTGACACTTCTAACAGAAATCAAGCCGTGTTGCTCGGTTTTGTGCGTTTATGATCTTGTCACTATCGTAAGTACACGCTGTCCGACAGCACGACCGTTTGTCGGCCTTTTCGTTGCGACCAGAGTATATGTGCGTCTGTTCCACACATCCGTTGGGCAGCAGATGGCAACTTCTCGCAAGTAAGCAGACTGATCAATTTAACATACCAACTAGTGCCACTACAGTTGTCGGTCTCTTGCAATATTCGTGCTGCAGCCATGTCCCTGGTCAGTCATTGACTGCGTCGTCTCCAACCTGACCTGACACCTGACACCTGACACCTGACACCTGACACCTGACACCTGACACCTGACACCTGACACCTAACACCTGACACCTGACCTGATACCTGACCTGACACCTGACACCTGACCTGACACCTGACCTGACACCTGACCTGACACCTGACCTGACACCTGACCTGACACCTGACCTGACACCTGACCTGACACCTGACCTGACACCTGACCTGACACCTGACCTGACACCTGACCTGACACCTGACACCTGACCCTGACCTGACACCTGACCCTGACCTGACACCTGACCTGACACCTGACCTGACACCTGACACCTGACACCTGACACCTGACACCTGACACCTGACACCTGACACCTGACACCTGACACCTGACACCTGACACCTGACCTGACACCTGACCTGACACCTGACCTGACACCTGACCTGACACCTGACCTGGCACCTGACCTGGCACCTGACCTGGCACCTGACCTGGCACCTGACACCTGACACCTGACCATCCTCCGTCCCCCGCCAGGCGCAGACGACGGTCGGCACGAACGCGGCCCCGATCGACGAGGAGGCCGTCTGCTGCATCTGCATGGACGGCGAGTGCGAGAACAGCAACGTGATCCTCTTCTGCGACATGTGCAACCTTCCCGTGCACCAGGAGTGCTACGGCGTGCCGTACATCCCCGAGGGCCAGTGGTGGTGCCGCCGCTGTCTGCAGTCGCCCTCCCGCGCCGTCGACTGCGTGCTCTGCCCCAACAAGGGCGGCGCCTTCAAGCAGACCGATGACAATCGCTGGGCGCATGTCGTGTGCGCCCTCTGGGTGCCCGAGGTGTGCTTCGCGAACACGGTGAGTGGAGCGGGAGGGTGGGGGGGGGGGGGGGGGGGGGGGAGGGGAGGATTGGCCAGTGGAAGGAGGAGGGGCTTCGCTGATGGGTTCGGGGCTTCGTTGACTGGTTCGGGGCTTCGTTGACGGGTTCGGGGCTTCGTTGACGGGTTCGGGGCTTCGTTGATGGGATCGGGGCTTCGTTGACGGGTTCGGAGCTTCGCTAGCGATCAGGTGGTATGATAAGGTGGCAGTGGGCTAGTATCACTGTTCTGTTAGTGGAACACAGCTATGCCATTGGTTACATTACTATGGTCAACTAACTGGTATGCTGCTATCTTGGCGGCCTGGGAATGTACTGGTGTGTTGTACTGGTGCCTGGGAATGTACTGGTGTGTTGTACTGGTGCCTGGGAATGTACTGGTGTGTTGTACTGGTGCCTGGGAATGTACTGGTGTGTTGTACTGGTGCCTGGGAATGTACTGGTGTGTTGTACTGGTGCCTGGGAATGTACTGGTGTGTTGTACTGGTGCCTGGGAATGTACTGGTGTGTTGTACTGGTGCCTGGGAATGTACTGGTGTGTTGTACTGGTGCCTGGGAATGTACTGGTGAATGTTGGCTCTGTGGAGCTTACTGAAGTGCCTTGGACGTGTGCTGGCGTGCCGAGCTGTTCTCTGATCTGAGTGCTTTGGACGTGTGCTGGCGTGCCGAGCTGTTCCCTGATCTGACTGCCTGAGATGCTTCCTGGCGTGCCGAGCTGTTCCCTGATTTGGCTGCCTGAGATGCTTCCTGGCGTGCCGAGCTGTTCCCTGATCTGACTGCTTTGGACGTGTGCTGGCGTGCCGAGCTGTTCCCTGATCTGACTGCTTTGGACGTGTGCTGGCGTACCGAGCTGTTCCCTGATCTGAGTGCTTTGGACGTGTACTGGCGTGCCGAGCTGTTTCCTGATCTGACTGCCTTGGACGTGTACTGGCGTGCCGAGCTGTTCCCTGATCTGACTGCCTTGGACGTGTGCTGGCGTGCCGAGCTGTTCCCTGATCTGACTGCCTTGGACGTGTACTGGCGTGCCGAGCTGTTCCCTGATCTGACTGCCTGAGATGCTTCCTGGCGTGCCGAGCTGTTCCCTGATCTGACTGCCTTGGACGTGTGCTGGCGTGCCGAGCTGTTCCCTGATCTGAGTGCCTTGGACGTGTGCTGGCGTGCCGAGCTGTTCCCTGATCTGACTGCCTTGGACGTGTGCTGGCGTGCCGAGCTGTTCCCTGATCTGGCTGCCTTGGACGTGTCCTGGCGTGCCGAGCTGTTCCCTGATCTGACTGCCTTGGACGTGTGCTGGCGTGCCGAGCTGTTCTCTGATCTGACTGCCTTGGACGTGTGCTGGCGTGTCGAGCTGTTCCCTGATCTGACTGCCTTGGACGTGTGCTGGCGTGCCGAGCTGTTCCCTGATCTGACTGCCTTGGACGTTTACTGGCGTGCCGAGCTGTTCCCTGATCTGACTGCCTGAGATGCTTCCTGGCGTGCCGAGCTGTTCCCTGATCTGACTGCCTTGGACGTGTACTGACGTGCCGAGCTGTTCTCTGATCTGACTGCCTTGGACGTGTGCTGGCGTGCCGAGCTGTTCCCTGATCTGACTGCCTTGGACGTGTGCTGGTGTACCGAGCTGTTTCCTGATCTGACTGCCTTGGACGTGTGCTGGCGTGCCGAGCTGTTTCCTGATCTGACTGCCTTGGACGTGTGCTGGCGTGCCGAGCTGTTCCCTGATCTGACTGCCTTGGACGTGTGCTGGCGTGCCGAGCTGTTCCCTGATCTGACTGCCTTGGACGTGTACTGGCGTGCCGAGCTGTTCCCTGATCTGACTGCCTGAGATGCTTCCTGGCGTGCCGAGCTGTTCCCTGATCTGACTGCCTTGGACGTGTACTGGCGTGCCGAGCTGTTCTCTGATCTGACTGCTTTGGACGTGTGCTGGTGTACCGAGTTGTTTCCTGATCTGACTGCCTTGGACGTGTGCTGGCGTGCCGAGCTGTTTCCTGATCTGACTGCCTTGGACGTGTGCTGGCGTGCCGAGCTGTTCCCTGATCTGACTGCCTTGGACGTGTGCTGGTGTACCGAGCTGTTTCCTGATCTGACTGTTTTGGACGTGTGCTGGCGTACCGAGCTGTTTCCTGATCTGGCTGCCTTGGACGTGTGCTGGCGTACCGAGCTGTTTCCTGATCTGACTGCTTTGGACGTGTGCTGGTGTGCCGAGCTGTTTCCTGATCTGACTGCTTTGGACGTGTGCTGGTGTACCGAGCTGTTTCCTGATCTGGCTGCCTTGGACGTGTGCTGGCGTACCGAGCTGTTTCCTGATCTGACTGCTTTGGACGTGTGCTGGTGCACCGATCTGTTTCCTGATTTGGCTGCCTTGGACGTGTGCTGGCGTACCGAGCTGTTTCCTGATCTGACTGCTTTGGACGTGTGCTGGTGTGCCGAGCTGTTTCCTGATCTGACTGCCTTGGACGTGTGCTGGCGTACCGAGTTGTTTCCTGATCTGACTGCCTTGGACGTGTGCTGGCGTACCGAGCTGTTTCCTGATCTGACTGCCTTGGATGTGTGCTGGTGTACCGAGCTGTTCCCTGATTTGGCTGCCTTGGATGTGTCCTGGCGTACCGAGCTGTTTCCTTATCTGGCTGCCTGGGACGTGTCCTGTCCCGAGAGAGCTTGACTCTGCGGCCGGTGTGCAGTCACTGACTGCCTGGCTGTGTTCCGCAGGTTTTCCTGGAGCCGATTGACAGTATAGACCGTATCCCTCCGGCCCGCTGGAAGCTCTCCTGCTACATCTGTAAACAGCGCAACGTCGGCGCCTGCATCCAGTGCCATAAGGCCAACTGCTACACAGGTACAACAACCGGCGCGCCGGCGATCTGGCCTTCAACTTCTGTCGTGACATGTGCTCACTGGGTGACGTGTCACATGTGGTCACTGGGTGACGTCACATGTGCTCACTGGGTGACGTGTGACATGCTCACTGGGTGGCGTGTGACATGTGGTCACTGGGTGACGTCACATGTGCTCACTGGGTGACGTGTGACGTGTGCTCACTGGGTGACGTGTGACATGTGCTCACTGGGTGACGTCACATATGCTCACTGGGTGGCGTGTCACATGTGGTCACTGGGTGACGTCACATGTGCTCACTGGGTGACGTGTGACATGTGATCACTGGGTGACGTGTGACATGCTCACTGGGTGACGTGTGACGTGTGCTCACTGGGTGACGTGTGACATGTGGTCACTGGGTGACGTCACATCTGCTCAATGGGTGACGTGTGACATGTGATCACTGGGTGACGTCACATGTGCTCACTGGGTGACGTGTGACGTGTGCTCACTGGGTGACGTCACATGTGCTCACTGGGTGACGTGTGACATGTGCTCACTGGGTGACGTCACATGTGCTCACTGGGTGACGTGTGACGTGTGCTCACTGGGTGACGTCACATGTGCTCACTGGGTGACGTGTGACATGTGATCACTGGGTGACGTGTGACATGCTCACTGGGTGACGTGTGACATGTGATCACTGGGTGACGTGTCACATATGCTCACTGGGTGACGTGTCACATGTGATCACTGGGTGACGTGTCACATGTGATCACTGGGTGACGTGTGACATGTGATCACTGGGTGACGTGTGACGTGTGCTCACTGGGTGACGTGTCACATATGCTCACTGGGTGACGTCACATGTGCTCACTGGGTGACGTGTGACGTGTGCTCACTGGGTAGTAGCGCTAGCGCGCTGACAAGTATATGCTGGTTTGTCTTTGTTTGTGACGGGCGGGACCAGTATTGTCAAATAGTTGTGAAATATGAGTTTTATGGTCTCTTATTTGTAATTTACTGTAACTTATTTGTATTGACGTCTGTGCGTTGAGAGCCGACCACGTCTAGTCGCGCTGAATCGCTAGCGGACACTGATTTTCGCCATGTAACCTCTCGACAGTTGCGTCACTCTGAAGCGAAACTTATCACCAGCTATCGGCTATTTCTGACCAACTTAGCCGTCCAACTTCGGTACAGACATCTCCTCTGACCGATGTCAGCTGTCTTCGTTGAATGGCATCTCAGCGGAGTTGAATGGCATCTCAGCAGAGTTGAATGGCATCTCAGCAGAGTTGAATGGCATCTCAGCAGAGTTGAATGGCATCTCAGCAGAGTTGAATGGCATCTCAGCAGAGTTGAATGGCATCTCAGCAGAGTTGAATGGCATCTCAGCAGAGTTGAATGACATCTCAGCAGAGTTGAATGGCATCTCAGCAGAGTTGATAGCATCTCAGCAGAGTTGAATGGCATCTCAGCGGAGTTGAATGGCATCTCAGCAGAGTTGAATGGCATCTCAGCAGAGTTGAATGGCATCTCAGCAGAGTTGAATGGCATCTCAGCAGAGTTGAATGGCATCTCAGCAGAGTTGAATGGCATCTCAGCAGAGTTGAATGGCATCTCAGCAGAGTTGAATGGCATCTCAGCAGAGTTGAATGGCATCTCAGCAGAGTTGAATGGCATCTCAGCAGAGTTAGACGCCAGCTGAGTATCCCAGCTGACCCCCCTCCCCCTCCGTCCTCTCCCCGGCAGCCTTCCACGTGACGTGCGCTCAGCAGGCGGGCATGCACATGAAGATAGACGCCGTACGGGAGACGAGCAGCACGGGCACCTCGTTCACCGTACGGAAGGCGGCCTACTGCGACATCCATACGCCGCTCGACTCTGATGCGGTGAGTCACCGGGACTCGGGGATAGAGTCAGAGTCGGGGTGGATTCGGTCTGATAGAGTCAGAGTCGGGGGTGGATTCGGTCTGATAGAGTCAGAGTCGGGGAGGGATTCGGTCTGATAGAGTCAGAGTCGGGGAGGGATTCGGTATGATAGAGTCAGAGTTGGGGGTGGATTCGGTCTGATAGAGTCAGAGTCGGGGAGGGATTCGGTCTGATAGAGTCAGAGTCGGGGAGGGATTCTGTCTGATAGAGTCAGAGTTGGGGGTGGATTCGGTCTGATAGAGTCAGAGTCGAGGGTGGATTCGGTCTGATAGAGTCAGAGTCGGGGAGGGATTCGGTCTGATAGAGTCAGAGTCGGGGAGGGATTCGGTCTGATAGTCAGAGTCGGGGAGGGATTCGGTCTGATAGAGTCAGAGTTGGGGGTGGATTCGGTCTGATAGAGTCAGAGTTGGGGGTGGATTCGGTCTGATAGAGTCAGAGGCGGGGGTAGGTTCGGTCTGATAGAGTCAGAGTCGGGGAGGGATTCGGTCTGATAGATTTAGAGTCGGGGAGGGATTCGGTCTGATAGAGTCATAGTCGGGGATGTATTCGGTCTGATAGAGTCAGAGTCGGGGAGGGATTCGGTATGATAGAGTCAGAGTCAGAGTCGGGGAGGGATTTGGTCTGATAGTCAGAGTCGGGGTGGATTTGGTCTGATAGAGTCAGAGTCGGGGAGGGATTCGGTCTGATAGATTTAGAGTCGGGGAGGGATTCGGTCTGATAGAGTCAGAGTCGGGGATGTATTCGGTCTGATAGAGTCAGAGTCGGGGAGGGATTCGGTCCGATAGATTTAGAGTCTGGGAGGGATTCTGTCTGATAGAGTCAGAGTCGGGGAGGGATTCGGTCTGATGGTTGTCTCAGACGCGTATTTGGTGGCTTGGTAGGGTCATGGCATGGTAATGCAAGACTGCTGTGATGCAATATGGTTGCAATAGCACTCCCGGAGAAGCAACTTTCAGCATGTAACTATGATAGTAACAAGCTTCAATAAGCCCTGCCCTTTTCTCGGCTGGATACCATCAACGCTCCAAAATCACTTTCTTTTCTGGACCCTGACGATGTCTAAAATAACCTGGCTTTGACCAGCTGTTTGTTCAACGTTAAACATAGGCTTATATCGCCTTGTATAAGTGATGCCATGTAGTGACCCGTTGCTCGCCATATCTTGGACCTGCAGAAGCCGCAGCTGGACGAGGGTCCGATGGACTCGGCTCGGAAGGCGCAGGCGAAGGCAGAGTCGCGACAGAAGATGCGGAAGGCTCGGAAGATCCTGGCGGAGAGGCGCTCCGCCATGCCCGTGGTGTCTGTGCCCACCATTCCACCGGAGAGGTCAGTGGTGTCGTGATGTCTGTGTCCACCATTCCACCGGTCGCAAATCTCCTACGGCCCCAAAGTCGAGCCATAGCCATTCTTGCTGTTTTATTCATGTTTTATTATGAAAGAGGCTATGGTTGTTGAAAATATAATTAACTGTATACGCATTTAAATTGTAAAGTGCACTGACGGAATGGTGATGTTGAGTTTGCGATATTCAAGACTAATTACTAAGCAAATCATAGTTTGCAAAGAAGTGATTCTAAATAGTGATGAGGCGACTCCAATTTTACGAATGTGTGCCAATCATGAGTGGTGCAAATGTATTTTTTGATCTAATGGGGGGGGGGGGGGGGAAGTTTCGGGAACCGAATTTTGCAGGTGAAATCGGACACGCTTAATCTACCGATACACCAAAAACTGCATATTGGCCTGCGAGGTGGCAATATCCGTTTAACTGGGAAGGTTCTAATTGGGTTTAGCCACATGCCGTGCGATGGTCTTAATGCTGGGCTGTGTTGAATGTTAATCGATAGCTGATGAGTAATAGTTCTGGCTTTGATGGTAATTATTTCACCGGTTCGTAATGATTTCACCGGCATCATGGTTCGTTGATTTTTTAGATGGTTAACATTACATGCACTCTCAGTAGCTCCACCACAATATGTTGTGCCTGAACTCCATGTAGGTTTCAGTCTCAGTTTCCAGATGGTGTCTTCCAGTGTGCCTCTCCCCACGACCTCCTACGTGTTTCTCTCTACGTCCACCAGGGTGCAGCACCTCGCCTCTCTGATCGAGTGTCCGCGGAAGAACCATTTCATCCAGCGTCTGCTGGCCTACTGGACGCTGAAGCGCTACTCGAGGAACGGTGTTCCACTGCTGCGGAGGCTGCAGGTGTCGGCCAAACAGGCGCGCCGCACCGACACCGCGCCCCGGGACGGCGCTCAGCCTCAGGACAAGGTGACGTCACGACGCTGGGGAGGGGGGCAGGGAGGACTGGCAGGACAAGGTGGGACGAACGGGACGGAGGACGGCTAGGGAAGTGAGGGGCGGGGCTGCTGAGCAGGACAGGGTGTCTGACTTAGGGCCGGATAGGGAGACCGATCAGGACAAGGTGGGGAGTTGCCGGGCAGGACAAGGTGGGACGAACGGGACGGAGGACGGCTAGGGAAGTGAGGGGCGGGGCTGCTGAGCAGGACAGGGTGGGGCGGAGGTGCCGGGCAGGACAAGGTGGGGAGGTGCCGGACAGGACAAGGTGGGGCGGAGGTGCCGGGCAGGACAAGGTGGGGAGGTGCCGGACAGGACAAGGTGGGGCGGAGGTGCCGGGCAGGACAAGGTGGGGAGGTGCCGGGCAGGACAAGGTGGGGCGGAGGTGCCGGGCAGGACAAGGTGGGGAGGTGCCGGACAGGACAAGGTGGGGCGGAGGTACCGGGCAGGGTAGAGGGAGCCGGGCAGGGTGGAGGGAGCCGGGCAGGGAGATCGACCAGGACAAGGTGAGGAGGTGCCGGGCAGGACAAGGTGGGGCGGAGGTACCGGGCAGGGTAGAGGGAGCCGGGCAGGGTGGAGGGAGCCGGGCAGGGAGATCGACCAGGACAAGGTGGGGAGGTGCCGGGCAGGACAAGGTGGAGCGGAGGTGCCGGGCAGGACAAGGTGGGGAGGTGCCGGACAGGACAAGGTGGGGCGGAGGTGCCGGGCAGGACAAGGTGGGGAGGTGCCGGGCAGGACAAGGTGGGGCGGAGGTGTCGGGCAGGACAAGGTGGGGAGGTGCCGGACAGGACAAGGTGGGGCGGAGGTGCCGGGCAGGACAAGGTGGGGAGGTGCAGGACAGGACAAGGTGGGGCGGAGGTGCCGGGCAGGACAAGGTGGGGCGGAGGTGCCGGACAGGACAAGGTGGGGAGGTGCCGGGCAGGACAAGGTGGGGAGGTGCCGGGCAGGACAAGGTGGGGCGGAGGTGCCGGGCAGGACAAGGTGGGGAGGTGCCGGACAGGACAAGGTGGGGCGGAGGTGCCGGGCAGGACAAGGTGGGGAGGTGCCGGGCAGGACAAGGTGGGGCGGAGGTACCGGACAGGGTAGAGGGAGCCGGACAGGGAGGCCGACCAGGACAAGGTGGGGCGGAGGTGCCGGACAGGGTAGAGGGAGCCGGACAGGGAGGCCGACCAGGACCAGGTGGGGCGGAGGTGCCGGGCAGGGTAGAGGGAGCCGGACAGGGAGGCCGACCAGGACAAGGTGGGGCGGAGGTGCCGGGCAGGGTGGAGGAAGCCGGGCAGGGAGGCCGACCAGGACAAGGTGGGATGGAGGGAGCCGGGCAGGGTAGAGGGAGCCGGACAGGGAGGCCGACCAGGACCAGGTGGGGCGGAGGTGCCGGGCAGGGAGGCCGACCAGCACAAGGTAGGGCGGAGGTGCCGGGCAGGGTGGAGGGAGCCGGGCAGGGAGGCCGACCAGGACAAGGTGGGGCGGAGGTGCCGGGCAGGGTGGAGGGAGCCGGGCAGGGAGGCCGACCAGGACAAGGTGGGGCGGAGGTGCCGACCAGGACAAGGTGGGGCGGAGGTGCCGGGCAGGGTAGAGGGAGCCGGGCAGGGAGGCCGACCAGGACAAGGTGGGGCGGAGGTGCCGGGCAGGGAGGCCGACCAGGACAAGGTGGGGTGGAGGGAGCCGGGCAGGGTAGAGGTAGCCGGGCAGGGAGACCGACCAGGACAAGGTGGGGCGGAGGTGCCGGGCAGGGAGGCCGACCAGGACAAGGTGGGGCGGAGGTGCCGGGCAGGGAGGCCGACCAGGACAAGGTGGGGCGGAGGAGCCGGGCAGGGAGGCCGACCAGGACAAGGTGGGGCGGAGGTGCCGGGCAGGGAGACCGACCAGGACAAGGTGGGGCGGAGGTACCGGGCAGGACAAGGTGGGGCGGAGGTACCGGGCAGGGCGGAGGTGCCGGGCAGGGAGGCCGACCAGGACAAGGTGGGGCGGAGGTGCCGGGCAGGGTAGAGGGAGCCGGGCAGGGAGGCCGACCAGGACAAGGTGGGGCGGAGGTGCCGGACAGGGTGGAGGGAGCCGGACAGGGAGGCCGACCAGGACAAGGTGGGGCGGAGGTACCGGGCAGGGCGGAGGTGCCGGGCAGGGAGGCCGACCAGGACAAGGTGGGGCGGAGGTGCCGGGCAGGGTAGAGGGAGCCGGGCAGGGAGGCCGACCAGGACAAGGTGGGGCGGAGGAGCCGGGCAGGGAGGCCGACCAGGACCAGGTGGGGCGGAGGTGCCGGGCAGGGAGGCCGACCAGGACAAGGTGGGGCGGAGGACTGGGGTGACGAGAAGGTCGAACAGAACAGTGCGGGACAGAGACTAGGTTACCAGGTTATTGTTGGATTTGGTTATCTGGGCGGAACAACAATCGTCACGATGATGTCTGGTGACCGACTGTTCTGTGTTTTGTTATGTGTTAGTAATGCTGTTATGTGTTTTGTTATGTGTTAGTAATGCTGTTATGTGTTTTGTTATGTGTTAGTAATGCTGTTATGTGATTTGTTATGTGTT
This sequence comes from Chirona hameri, assembly GCA_036785665.1. Classification (NCBI taxonomy): domain Eukaryota; kingdom Metazoa; phylum Arthropoda; class Thecostraca; order Balanomorpha; family Balanidae; genus Chirona; species Chirona hameri. The sequence goes on from JAXIVJ010001510.1 coordinate 82,980, forward strand.
AGTAATGCTGTTATGTGTTTTGTTATGTGTTAGTAATGCTGTTATGTGTTTTGTTATGTGTTAGTAATGCTGTTATGTGTTTTGTTGTGTGTTGGTAATGCTGTTATGTGTTTTGTTATGTGTTGGTAATGCTGTTATGTGTTTTGTTATGTGTTAGTAATGCTGTTATGTGTTTTGTTATGTGTTAGTAATGCTGTTATGTGTTTTTTTATGTGTTCGTAATGCTGTTATGTGTTTTGTTATGTGTTAGTAATGCTGTTATGTGTTTTGTTATGTGTTAGTAATGCTGTTATGTGTTTTGTTATGTGTTAGTAGTGCTGTTATGTGTTTTGTTATGTGTTCGTAATGCTGTTATGTGTTTTGTTATGTGTTGGTAATGCTGTTATGTGTTTTGTTATGTGTTAGTAATGCTGTTATGTGTTTTGTTATGTGTTAGTAATGCTGTTATGTGATTTGTTATGTGTTAGTAATGCTGTTATGTGTTTTGTTATGTGTTAGTAATGCTGTTATGTGTTTTGTTATGTGTTCGTAATGCTGTTATGTGTTTTGTTATGTGTTAGTAATGCTGTTATGTGTTTTGTTATGTGTTAGTAATGCTGTTATGTGTTTTGTTATGTGTTAGTAATGCTGTTATGTGTTTTGTTATGTGTTCGTAATGCTGTTATGTGTTTTGTTATGTGTTGGTAATGCTGTTATGTGTTTTGTTATGTGTTAGTAATGCTGTTATGTGTTTTGTTATGTGTTAGTAATGCTGTTATGTGTTTTGTTATGTGTTCGTAATGCTGTTATGTGTTTTGTTATGTGTTGGTAATGCTGTTATGTGTTTTGTTATGTGTTAGTAATGCTGTTATGTGTTTTGTTATGTGTTGGTAATGCTGTTATGTGTTTTGTTATGTGTTGGTAATGCTGTTATGTGTTTTGTTATGTGTTAGTAATGCTGTTATGTGTTTTGTTATGTGTTCGTAATGCTGTTATGTGTTTTGTTATGTGTTAGTAATGCTGTTATGTGTTTTGTTATGTGTTAGTAATGCTGTTATGTGTTTTGTTATGTGTTGGTAATGCTGTTATGTGTTTTGTTATGTGTTAGTAATGCTGTTATGTGTTTTGTTATGTGTTGGTAATGCTGTTATGTGTTTTATGTGTTGGTAATGCTGTTATGTGTTTTGTTATGTGTTAGTAATGCTGTTCTGTGTTTTGTTATGTGTTAGTAATGCTGTTATGTGTTTTGTTATGTGTTAGTAATGATGTTATGTGTTTTGTTATGTGTTGGTAATGCTGTTATGTGTTTTGTTATGTGTTAGTAATGCTGTTATGTGTTTTGTTATGTGTTCGTAATGCTGTTATGTGTTTTGTTATGTGTTAGTAATGCTGTTATGTGTTTTGTTATGTGTTGGTAATGCTGTTATGTGTTTTGTTATGTGTTAGTAATGCTGTTCTGTGTTTTGTTATGTGTTAGTAATGCTGTTATGTGTTTTGTTATGTGTTAGTAATGCTGTTATGTGTTTTGTTATGTGTTGGTAATGCTGTTATGTGTTTTGTTATGTGTTAGTAATGCTGTTATGTGTTTTGTTATGTGTTAGTAATGCTGTTATGTGTTTTGTTATGTGTTAGTAATGCTGTTATGTGTTTTGTTATGTGTTAGTAATGCTGTTATGTGTTTTGTTATGTGTTAGTAATGCTGTTATGTGTTTTGTTATGTGTTAGTAATGCTGTTATGTGTTTTGTTATGTGTTAGTAATGCTGTTATGTGTTTTGTTATGTGTTAGTAATGCTGTTATGTGTTTTGTTATGTGTTAGTAATGCTGTTATGTGTTTTGTTGTGTTCGTAATGCTGTTATGTGTTTTGTTATGTGTTAGTAATGCTGTTATGTGTTTTGTTATGTGTTAGTAATGCTGTTATGTGTTTTGTTATGTGTTAGTAATGCTGTTATGTGTTTTGTTGTGTTAGTAATGCTGTTATGTGTTTTGTTATGTGTTAGTAATGCTGTTATGTGTTTTGTTATGTGTTGGTTATGGTGTTATGTGTTTTGTTATGTGTTAGTAATGCTGTTATGTGTTTTGTTATGTGTTGGTAATGCTGTTATGTGTTTTGTTATGTGTTCGTAATGCTGTTATGTGTTTTGTTATGTGTTAGTAATGCTGTTATGTGTTTTGTTATGTGTTAGTAATGCTGTTATGTGTTTTGTTATGTGTTAGTAATGCTGTTATGTGTTTTGTTATGTGTTCGTAATGCTGTTATGTGTTTTGTTATGTGTTAGTAATGCTGTTCTGTGTTTTGTTATGTGTTCGTAATGCTGTTATGTGTTTTGTTATGTGTTAGTAATGCTGTTATGTGTTTTGTTATGTGTTAGTAATGCTGTTATGTGTTTTGTTATGTGGTAGTAATGATGTTATGTGTTTTGTTATGTGTTAGTAATGCTGTTATGTGTTTTGTTATGTGTTGGTAATGGTGTTATGTGTTTTGTTATGTGTTAGTAATGCTGTTATGTGTTTTGTTATGTGTTAGTAATGCTGTTTTGTGTTTTGTTATGTGTTCGTAATGCTGTTATGTGGTTTGTTATGTGTTCGTAATGCTGTTATGTGTTTTGTTATGTGTTAGTAGTGCTGTTATGTGTTTTGTTATGTGTTAGTAATGCTGTTATGTGTTTTGTTATGTGTTCGTAATGCTGTTATGTGTTTTGTTATGTGTTAGTAATGCTGTTATGTGTTTTGTTATGTGTTGGTAATGCTGTTATGTGTTTTGTTATGTGTTGGTATTGCTGTTATGTGTTTTGTTATGTGTTAGTAATGCTGTTATGTGTTTTGTTATGTGTTGGTAATGCTGTTATGTGTTTTGTTATGTGTTCGTAATGCTGTTATGTGTTTGATTATGTGTTAGTAATGCTGTTATGTGTTTTGTTATGTGTTAGTAATGCTGTTATGTGTTTTGTTATGTGTTAGTAATGCTGTTATGTGTTTTGTTATGTGTTCGTAATGCTGTTATGTGTTTTGTTATGTGTTGGTAATGCTGTTATGTGTTTTGTTATGTGTTAGTAATGCTGTTATGTGTTTTGTTATGTGTTAGTAATGCTGTTATGTGTTTTGTTATGTGTTAGTGATGCTGTTATGTGTTTTGTTATGTGTTAGTAATGCTGTTATGTGTTTTTTATGTGTTAGTAATGCTGTTATGTGTTTTGTTATGTGTCAGTAATGCTGTTATGTGTTTTATTATGTGTTAGTAATGCTGGTATGTGTTTTGTTATGTGTTAGTAATGCTGTTATGTGTTTTGTTATGTGTTAGTAATGCTGTTATGTGTTTTGTTATGTGTTAGTAATGCTGTTATGTGTTTTGTTATGTGTTGGTAATGCTGTTATGTGTTTTGTTATGTGTTAGTAATGCTGTTATGTGTTTTGTTATGTGTTAGTAATGCTGTTATGTGTTATGTTATGTGTTAGTAATGCTGTTATGTGTTTTGTTATGTGTTAGTAATGCTGTTATGTGTTTTGTTATGTGTTAGTAATGCTGTTATGTGTTTTGTTATGTGTTAGTAATGCTGTTATGTGTTTTGTTATGTGTTAGTAATGCTGTTATGTGTTTTGTTATGTGTTAGTAATGCTGTTCTGTGTTTTGTTATGTGTTAGTAATGCTGTTATGTGTTTTGTTATATGTTAGTAATGCTGTTATGTGTTTTGTTATGTGTTGGTAATGCTGTTATGTGTTTTGTTATGTGTTAGTAATGCTGTTATGTGTTTTGTTATGTGTTGGTAATGCTGTTATGTGTTTTGTTATGTGTTGGTAATGCTGTTATGTGTTAGTAATGATGTTATGTGTTTTGTTATGTGTTAGTAATGCTGTTATGTGTTTTGTTATGTGTTAGTAATGCTGTTATGTGTTTTGTTATGTGTTAGTAATGCTGTTATGTGTTTTGTTATGTGTTAGTAATGCTGTTATGTGTTTTGTTATGTGTTAGTAATGCTGTTATGTGTTTTGTTATGTGTTGATAATGCTGTTATGTGTTTTGTTGTGTTAGTAATGCTGTTATGTGTTTTGTTATGTGTTAGTAATGCTGTTATGTGTTTTGTTATGTGTTAGTAATGCTGTTCTGTGTTTTGTTATGTGTTAGTAATGCTGTTATGTGTTTTGTTATGTGTTAGTAATGCTGTTATGTGTTTTGTTCTGTGTTAGTAATGCTGTTATTTGTTTTGTTATGTGTTAGTAATGCTGTTATGTGTTTTGTTATGTGTTAGTAATGCTGTTATGTGTTTTGTTATGTGTTCGTAATGCTGTTATGTGTTTGATTATGTGTTAGTAATGCTGTTATGTGTTTTGTTATGTGTTAGTAATGCTGTTATGTGTTTTGTTATGTGTTAGTAATGCTGTTATGTGTTTTGTTATGTGTTCGTAATGCTGTTATGTGTTTTGTTATGTGTTGGTAATGTTGTTATGTGTTTAGTTATGTGTTAGTAATGCTGTTATGTGTTTTGTTATGTGTTAGTAATGCTGTTATGTGTTTTGTTATGGGTTAGTAATGCTGTTATGTGTTTTGTTATGTGTTAGTAATGCTGTTATGTGTTTTGTTATGTGTTAGTAATGCTGTTATGTGTTTTGTTATGTGTCAGTAATGCTGTTATGTGTTTTGTTATGTGTTAGTAATGCTGGTATGTGTTTTGTTATGTGTTAGTAATGCTGTTATGTGTTTTGTTATGTGTTAGTAATGCTGTTCTGTGTTTTGTTATGTGTTCGTAATGCTGTTATGTGTTTTGTTATGTGTTAGTAATGCTGTTATGTGTTTTGTTATGTGTTAGTAATGCTGTTATGTGTTTTGTTATGTGTTAGTAATGATGTTATGTGTTTTGTTATGTGTTAGTAATGCTGTTATGTGTTTTGTTATGTGTTAGTAATGCTGTTATGTGTTTTGTTATGTGTTAGTAATGCTGTTATGTGTTTTGTTATGTGTTAGTAATGCTGTTATGTGTTTTGTTATGTGTTAGTAATGCTGTTATGTGTTTTGTTATGTGTTAGTAATGCTGTTATGTGTTTTGTTATGTGTTCGTAATGATGTTATGTGTTTTGTTATGTGTTAGTAATGCTGTTATGTGTTTTGTTATGTGTTAGTAATGCTGTTATGTGTTTTGTTATGTGTTCGTAATGATGTTATGTGTTTTGTTATGTGTTAGTAATGCTGTTATGTGTTTTGTTATGTGTTAGTAATGCTGTTATGTGTTTTGTTATGTGTTGGTAATGCTGTTATGTGTTTTGTTATGTGTTAGTAATGCTGTTCTGTGTTTTGTTATGTGTTAGTAATGCTGTTATGTGTTTTGTTATGTGTTGGTAATGCTGTTATGTGTTTTGTTATGTGTTAGTAATGCTGTTATGTGTTTTGTTATGTGTTCGTAATGCTGTTATGTGTTTTGTTATGTGTTGGTAATGCTGTTATGTGTTTTGTTATGTGTTAGTAATGCTGTTATGTGTTTTGTTATGTGTTGGTAATGCTGTTATGTGTTTTGTTATGTGTTAGTAATGCTGTTATGTGTTTTGTTATGTGTTGGTAATGCTGTTATGTGTTTTGTTATGTGTTGGTAATGCTGTTATGTGTTTTGTTATGTGTTGGTAATGCTGTTATGTGTTTTGTTATGTGTTGGTAATGCTGTTATGTGTTTTGTTATGTGTTAGTAATGCTGTTATGTGTTTTGTTATGTGTTAGTAATGCTGTTATGTGTTTTGTTATGTGTTAGTAATGCTGTTATGTGTTTTGTTATGTGTTAGTAGTGCTGTTATGTGTTTTGTTATGTGTTAGTAATGCTGTTATGTGTTTTGTTATGTGTTAGTAATGCTGTTATGTGTTACAGCTGACGGTTATGTGTTTTTGAGACATTCTTCGGTGAACCTTTGTTCAACATCCCGATGCAAAACAGGCTTACATCAGCATCAGTCAGCTGGCTTATGAGCGCCGTGCTGCATCAGTCAGCTGGCTTATGAGCGCCGTGTTGCATCAGTCAGCTGGCTTATGAGCGCCGTGCTGCATCAGTCAGCTGGCTTATGAGCGCCGTGTTGCATCAGTCAGCTGGCTTATGAGCGCCGTGCTGCATCAGTCAGCTGGCTTATGAGCGCCGTGTTGCATCAGTCAGCTGGCTTATGAGCGCCGTGTTGCATCAGTCAGCTGGCTTATGAGCGCCGTGTTGCATCAGTCAGCTGGCTTATGAGCGCCGTGTTGCATCAGTCAGCTGGCTTATGAGCGCCGTGCTGCATCAGTCCGCTGGCTTATGAGCGCCGTGCTGCATCAGTCAGCTGGCTTATGAGCGCCGTGCTGCATCAGTCCGCTGGCTTATGAGCGCCGTGTTGCGTTGTCTGTTTGGCTTATGAGCGCCGTGTTGCATCAGTCAGCTGGCTTATGAGCGCCGTGCTGCATCAGTCCGCTGGCTTATGAGCGCCGTGTTGCGTTGTCTGTTTGGCTGTGCCACTCGGGCCGCGGTGGTTTATCTGGGAACCGGAGACTAACTGTCGTCTGGCCTACCTCCTCAGAACGAGATCCGGGAGCAGATCAAGTACTGGCAGCGTCTGCGGCAGGATCTGGAGAAGGTCCGACTGCTCTGCGAGCTGATCCGCAAACGCGAGAAGACCAAACGAGAGCTGGTCAAAATGTGAGTAGCCGTCTGCAGCTGCTCTGCTCTGCTCTGCTCTGCTCTGCTCTGCTCTGCTCTGCTCTGCTCTGCTCTGCTCTGCTCTGCTCTGCTCTGCTCTGCTCTGCTCTGCTCTGCTCTGCTCTGCTCTGCTCTGCTCTGCTCTGCTCTGCTCTGCTCTGCTCTGCTCTGCTCTGCTCTGCTCTGCTCTGCTCTGCTCTGCTCTGCTCTGCTCTGCTCTGCTCTGCTCTGCTCTGCTCTGCTCTGCTCTGCTCTACTCTGCTCTGCTCTGCTCTCTGTCTCTGTCTCTGTCTCTGTCTCTGTCTCTGTCTCTGTCTCTGTCTCTGTCTCTGTCTCTGTCTCTGTCTCTGTCTCTGTCTCTGTCTCTGTCTCTGTCTCTGTCTCTGTCTCTGTCTCTGTCTCTGTCTCTGTCTCTGTCTCTGTCTCTGTCTGTGTCTCTCGCCCTCTCGCCCTCTCGCCCTCTCGCCCTCTCGCCCTCTCGCCCTCTCGCCCTCTCGCCCTCTCGCCCTCTCGCCCTCTCGCCCTCTCGCCCTCTCGCCCTCTCGCCCTCTCGCCCTCTCGCCCTCTCGCCCTCTCGCCCTCTCGCCCTCTCGCCCTCTCGCCCTCGCTCTGCCTCTGGTCATCAGAAGGCTGTTGCAGAGCTCATATATTTACACACATGTACTGAAAGGTGTATATGTCAGAGACGTTTGGAATGCAATGTGTAATGTGTATGTGGACTACTGGGGATATCACTGGCACACACCTGTAGCTCATTGTTGTTTGGTTTTGATTTCACTGTTGTTTGATATGGTTGACAAACTGAGCACTTGATAGCCTTTTCCGTATAACCGCAGGAGCTACGCCGCCCGTAAGCCCCCAAAGCCCCCCCCCAAAAAAAAAAGTCATTGAGAACGTGCCGTTTGTCGCACGGTAGGTCGGAGAAGGAGCGCCGCCTGCGTCTGACGCCGCTGCAGTTCTTCCTGGAGGGAGTGGTGGAGCAGCTCAGCGCCAGGGACCAGGGCAGCATCTTCGCTGAGCCCGTGGACACAGACGAGGTGAGACAACTGCTGAGACAAAGGCACCCTGGGCGAGGTGGAGCTGCAGCTGTGATGAGACAAAGGCACCCTGGGCCAGGTGGAGCTGCAGCTGTGATGAGACAAAGGCACCCTGGGCCAGGTGGAGCTGCTGTGATGAGACAAAGGCACCCCGGGTCAGGTGGAGCTGTAGCTGTGATGAGACAAAGGCACCCTGGGCCAGGTGGAGCTGCTGTGATGAGACAAAGGCACCCTGGGCCAGGTGGAGCTGCTGTGATGAGACAAAGGCACCCTGGGCCAGGTGGAGCTGCTGTGATGAGACAAAGACACCCTGGGCCAGGTGGAGCTGCTGTGATGAGACAAAGACACCCTGGGTCAGGTGGAGCTGCTGTGATGAGACAAAGGCACCCTGGGCCAGGTGGAGCTGCTGTGATGAGACAAAGACACCCTGTGCCAGGTGGAGCTGCTGTGATGAGACGAAGACACCCTGGGCCAGGTGGAGCTGCAGCTGTGATGAGACAAAGGCACCCTGGGCCAGGTGGAGCTGCTGTGATGAGACGTAAAGGAGCAGAGATCCCGGGACGAGACAAAGCTGCTATAATGATTCCTAAAGAGAGAATATAGGATGAGCCGAGGGTGTTATGATGACACAATGGGATAGAACCAAGAACGAGGTCGGAATGGGAAGGAACTCAGAACGAGATGAGATAACTCTTTTGACAACTTAGGATGAGGTGACTCGGATGAGAACTAAGGGAATGAGGTGAACTAGCTGAGAACTGAGCACGAACTGAACTGAATTGAAATACAAATACAGACATCGGCATCCAGCTGCTTTGCCGTTTTGCCGTGATTCTCTACTCGCTGGCTGCCTGTTGCTGTTTATATACTCTCAGTGTTACGCTGCCCCGTTACTGTCGTAATGGGAGGTGCCCCGTTACTGTCGTAATGGGAGCTGCCCCGTTACTGTCGTAATGGGAGCTGCCCCGTTACTGTCGTAATGGGAGGTGCCCCGTTACTGTCGTAATGGGAGCTGCCCCGTTACTGTCGTAATGGGAGGTGCCCCGTTACTGTCGTAATGGGAGCTGCCCCGTTACTGTCGTAATGGGAGCTGTCCCGCTACTGTCGTAATGGGAGGTGCCCCGTTACTGTCGTAATGGGAGCTGTCCCGTTACTGTCGTAATGGTAGCTGTCCCGCTACTGTCGTAATGGGAGGTGCCCCGTTACTGTCGTAATGGGAGCTGCCCCGTTACTGTCGTAATGTGAGCTGCCCCGTTACTGTCGTAATGGGAGCTGCCCGTTACTGTCGTAATGTGATATGCCCGCTACTGTCGTAATGGGAGATGCCCCGTTACTGTCGTAATGGGAGCTTCCCCGTTACTGTCGTAATGGGAGTAATGTCAGCTCATATTATCTTCACGTTCACAGTCTGGACGAGCGGGCAAAATGGTTCACAGCATTGCGGCTTTGTTTTATTTTTCATCTTATTAAGTATTTTCATTATGTTGTCCAGTATTCTTCCGATGTTATGACAATGTTATGACAAATGATCTGAGACTGTGTTGACACAACTAGTAGCCTTGCCTGTTTGGACGTACTCAGTTTTCGTGCAGGTATTTAAACGGGATTGTTTGTGGATCAATTTACAAAGACAGGCATGGCGCTGATGACTGGTGCATGAGGCGTTTATTTTGCCATCTATTACCGCTCTTAACTCACGAAAAGTGAGGGTTTTGGGTTAAATTTGTTGGTCTAGTTTCCGGTAAGCAATGAACGTTGTCAATGTTGTTTAGTCGTGGTTGTCGCTTGTGCACTGAGTTGATGTCGGCACTATCTGCGCTTTTCAGACTTTTAAACACCCCCCATTCTGGCCCAACAAAACACTTTGAGCTTGTGTTAGGCCGAAATGGGATGATTCGATTCACCTCTGAACCTCTTCCTTTAATATGCGACAGCCATGTGTGCGGTCCTTATCCTCCACTTCATTCCATTAACATTAACGGCTACGTTTTGGATCAGTGTCATAATGCAGGGGACCCCTTGCAACTATTCTTCGATTCGCTAACTACACCTAAACTCTCAGCTTGCAGCCAGTAGCATGACGTCCGGCCCCCTGACCCGCCGCGCCCCCTGACCCGCCGCGCCCCCTGACCCGCCGCGCCCCGCCCCTACCCTCAGGTGACGGACTACCTCTCGGTCATTACCGAGCCAATGGACCTGTCGACGATGGCGCGCAAGGTCCGCGAGCACGAGTACACCTCTCTACGCCAGCTGGTGGCCGACTTTGACCTGATGATTCAGAACTGCCTCACCTACAACGGGCCGGCCACGCTCTTCTACAAGGCCGGCGTCAAGCTACGGGATGCTGTGAGTGGAGCCGGCTGGTGGGGGCAGGACGGGTGCTGCCGGGGGGTAACGCAGTCGCTACGGGATGCTGTGAGTGGAGCCGGCTGGTGTGGGCAGGACGGGTGCTGCCGGGGGGTAACGCAGTCGCTACGGGATGCTGTGAGTGGAGCCGGCTGGTGGGGGCAGGACGGGTGCTGCCGGGGGGTAACGCAGTCGCTACGGGATGCTGTGAGTGGAGCCGGCTGGTGGGGGCAGGACGGGTGCTGCCGGGGGGGGGGGGGGGGGGGGTAACGCAGTCGCTACGGGATGCTGTGAGTGGAGCCGGCTGGTGGGGGCAGGACGGGTGCTGCCGGGGGGTAACGCAGTCGCTACGGGATGCTGTGAGTGGAGCCGGCTGGTGGGGGCAGGACGGGTGCTGCCGGGGGGTAACGCAGTCGCTACGGGATGCTGTGAGTGGAGCCGGCTGGTGTGGGCAGGACGGGTGCTGCCGGGGGGGGGGGGGGGGGGGGGGTAACGCAGTCGCTACGGGATGCTGTGAGTGGAGCCGGCTGGTGGGGGCAGGACGGGTGCTGCCGGGGGGTAACGCAGTCGCTACGGGATGCTGTGAGTGGAGCCGGCTGGTGTGGGCAGGACGGGTGCTGCCGGGGGGGGGGGGGGGGGGGGGGGGGGGGGGGGGTAACGCAGTCGCCGGCTGGTGGGGGCAGGACGGGTGCTGCCGGGGGGTAACGCAGTCGCGACGGGATGCTGTGAGTGGAGCCGGCTGGTGGGGGCAGGACGGGTGCTGCCGGGGGGTAACGCAGTCGCTACGGGATGCTGTGAGTGGAGCCGGCTGGTGGGGGCAGGACGGGTGCTGCCGGGAGGTAACGCAGTCGCGACCGTTGCGGTGTCCTACGAGGGAGCGGAGCTGACACGTTATTGCCGATTCACGGCGCAGAACACGCTCTGACAATGCTCTGTGGTCCTGCAGTGCGCGGCTGGACGGCCAGTACACCCACGCACGTTGTGGGTGTACGTAATGCCCTGCGGTCCTGCAGTGCGCGGCTGGACGGCCAGTACACCCACGCACGTTGTGGGTGTACGTAATGCCCTGTGGTCCTGCAGTGCGCGGCTGGACGGCCAGTACACCCACGCACGTTGTGGGTGTACGTAATGCCCTGTGGTCCTGCAGTGCGCGGCTGGACGGCCAGTACACCCACGCACGTTGTGGGTGTACGTAATGCCCTGCGGTCCTGCAGTGCGCGGCTGGACGGCCAGTACACCCACGCACGTCGTGGGTGTACGTAATGCCCTGTGGTCCTGCAGTGCGCGGCTGGACGGCCAGTACACCCACGCACGTTGTGGGTGTACGTAATGCCCTGTGGTCCTGCAGTGCGCGGCTGGACGGCCAGTACACCCACGCACGTTGTGGGTGTACGTAATGCCCTGTGGTCCTGCAGTGCGCGGCTGGACGGCCAGTACACCCACGCACGTTGTGGGTGTACGTAATGCCCTGTGGTCCTGCAGTGCGCGGCTGGACGGCCAGTACACCCACGCACGTTGTGGGTGTACGTAATGCCCTGTGGTCCTGCAGTGCGCGGCTGGACGGCCAGTACACCCACGCACGTCGTGGGTGTACGTGTGTCCGGTGTCTGGGGCTGCTAGTGAAGTTATCAGTGCTGGTCCTGACAGTATTCCAGGCGACTGCGGGGGCAGTTCTGGTATTGCGAAGGAACGGGGGAAACCAACCTGAGCAGCACGGTGCATGTCAGCGTGTCCCAACCTACGGGCTAGTCAGCTTTCAGCCGACTTTGTGTATGTGATTACCTGCCCTGCTCGGTACTCTGCGTTTAGCAGCGTTTAACGCCGCGGCCAGGCCGTCTGCCTGGCCGCGGCGTTTGTAACTCTATGTTCTGTTGGACAGGGCGGCGTGGGTGACCGTCTGCCTGGCCGCGGCGTACATGTAACTCTATGTTCCGTTGGACAGGGCGGCGTGGGTGACCGTCTGCCTGGCCGCGGCGTTTGTAACTCTATGTTCTGTTGGACAGGGCGGCGTGGGTGACCGTCTGCCTGGCCGCGGCGTTTGTAACTCTATGTTCCGTTGGACAGGGCGGCGTGGGTGACCGTCTGCCTGGCCGCGGCGTTTGTAACTCTATGTTCCGTTGGACAGGGCGGCGTGGGTGACCGTCTGCCTGGTCGCGGCGTTTGTAACTCTATGTTCCGTTGGACAGGGCGGCGTGGGTGACCGTCTGCCTGGTCGCGGCGTTTGTAACTCTATGTTCTGTTGGACAGGGCGGCGTGGGTGACCGTCTGCCTGGTCGCGGCGTTTGTAACTCTATGTTCCGTTGGACAGGGCGGCGTGGGTGACCGTCTGCCTGGCCGCGGCGTTTGTAACTCTATGTTCCGTTGGACAGGGCGGCGTGGGTGACCGTCTGCCTGGCCGCGGCGTTTGTAACTATGTTCCGTTGGACAGGGCGGCGTGGGTGACCGTCTGCCTGGCCGCGGCGTTTGTAACTCTATGTTCCGTTGGACAGGGCGGCGTGGGTGACCGTCTGCCTGGCCGCGGCGTTTGTAACTCTATGTTCCGTTGGACAGGGCGGCGTGGGTGACCGTCTGCCTGGCCGCGGCGTTTGTAACTCTATGTTCCGTTGGACAGGGCGGCGTGGGTGACCGTCTGCCTGGCCGCGGCGTTTGTAACTCTATGTTCCGTTGGACAGGGCGGCGTGGGTGACCGTCTGCCTGGCCGCGGCGTTTGTAACTCTATGTTCCGTTGGACAGGGCGGCGTGGGTGACCGTCTGCCTGGTCGCGGCGTTTGTAACTCTATGTTCTGTTGGACAGGGCGGCGTGGGTGACCGTCTGCCTGGTCGCGGCGTTTGTAACTCTATGTTCCGTTGGACAGGGCGGCGTGGGTGACCGTCTGCCTGGCCGCGGCGTTTGTAACTCTATGTTCCGTTGGACAGGGCGGCGTGGGTGACCGTCTGCCTGGCCGCGGCGTTTGTAACTCTATGTTCCGTTGGACAGGGCGGCGTGGGTGACCGTCTGCCTGGCCGCGGTGTTTGTGACTCTATGTTCCGTTGGACAGGGCGGCGTGGGTGGCCGTCTGCCTGGCCGCGGCGTTTGTAACTCTATGTTCCGTTGGACAGGGCGGCGTGGGTGACCGTCTGCCTGGCCGCGGCGTTTGTAACTCTATGTTCCGTTGGACAGGGAGGCGCCGTGCTGCGGAAGTCAGGCCGGGAGATGGAGCAGATTGGGTTTGACGTCGAGTCCGGTCTGCTGCTGACGCAGCGACCGCCACAGCACCGGCAGAACGCCACCGACGAGCACATACTGGAACAAGGTGCGGCCTGACAGCGGCGTGTCAGCGTGGTGTGGGTGGATTCATTTTCGTCCTTGCTTTTTTGTATTTCAATCCGCTTCACGTGTTTTTCGCGTCCTTATCTCAAGAGCGAAACGTTTTCCTATTTCGTCAAGGCTAGGATTGAATTTCTCGCAATATTTATGGTAAGGGTTGCAGCATTTGTAAATGGTTTCTTGGATCTTCAACCATTACCGTCGTCACTTTGCCGGGACTACGTTCAGAGATAGTTTTATTTCTCTGAAAATTATCGACTTAAATTTAAATGCCAATAGACCATCATCTCATACGCCATGTGGTTCTCTCTCTTCTACGAGATTGTGACAGTTGTGTGCCCGTGTGCCGGCAGTGGATCGGTTCCTCTCTGGCTCGGAGCGGGAGAAGATGTCTGATGACGATCAGATGAACGCACTGCTCCAGCACCTGGATAAGGTGGCCGACCTGCGACACGGAGGCTCGCGCGTCAAGTGGACCAAGGCACTCAGGTGAGGTCAGCTCCCACACGGAGGGTCACGCGTCAGGTGGACCAAGGCACTCAGGTGAGCTCGGCTCCCACACGGAGGGTCACGCGTCAGGTGGACCAAGGCACTCAGGTGAGGTCAGCTCCCACACGGAGGGTCACGCGTCAGGTGGACCAAGGCACTCAGGTGAGGTCAGCTCCCACACGGAGGGTCACGCGTCAGGTGGACCAAGGCACTCAGGTGAGGTCAGCTCCCACACGGAGGGTCACGCGTCAGGTGGACCAAGGCACTCAGGTGAGGTCAGCTCCCACACGGAGGGTCACGCGTCAAGTGGACCAAGGCACTCAGGTGAGCTCGGCTCCCACACGGAGGGTCACGCGTCAGGTGGACCAAGGCACTCCGGTGAGATCAGCTCCCACAGAATCACTGAGTACACTCGCTGGCAACAACTTCCCATTTTATGATTTTAGTTTGACTATGGGCGCCATATAACTATATTGTTGCGGCGCCCTTAAGTCCCAATCATCATCATCATTGTCTCGTGTGGGGTTAACATGCTGCAGCCCCTGCTTTCCGAAGACATTCGGACTGTCGGTTAACAAAGGATGCAGCATGTCTGATTGTGGGTGCCATAACTGGCTGTCTGTCGTTCGGACTGTCGGTTAACAAAGGATGCAGCATGTCTGATTGTGGGTGCGATAACTGGCTGTCTGTCGTTCGGACTGTCGGTTAACAAAGGATGCAGCATGTCTGATTGTGGGTGCGATAACTGGCTGTCTGTCGTTCGGACTGTCGGTTAACAAAGGATGCAGCATGTCTGATTGTGGGTGCCATAACTGGCTGTCTGTCGTTCGGACTGTCGGTTAACAAAGGATGCAGCATGTCTGATTGTGGGTGCGATAACTGGCTGTCTGTCGTTCGGACTGTCGGTTAACAAAGGATGCAGCATGTCTGATTGTGGGTGCCATAACTGGCTGCTTAGATGAGTATTATGCAGTGAACGCACCACTGTCTGACATCTCCTCCCGCCGCTCTGTGGTCAGGGTGGACATCTCGAAGCTGCGCCGGCGGAAGGCCCTGGCACTGACGGGCGCGACGCCGGGCCGCCGACCGGCCGCCACCGCCTCCTCGACATCACCGCTCGCCGGCGCCGCCTCCGGCCACAAACGACGCCGCCGCCACTCCGGCTCCTCCGGCTCACCGTCAGGTCAGCTGCATAGATACCGGGTAGAGCCGTCCTCCGGCTCACAGTCAGCTGCATAGATACCGGGCAGAGCCGTCCTCCGGGTCACAGTCAGCTGCATAGATACCGGGCAGAGCCGTCCTCCGGCTCACAGTCAGCTGCATAGATACCGGGCAGAGCCGTCCTCCGGCTCAAAGTCAGGTCAGCTGCATAGATACCGGGCAGAGCCGTCCTCCGGCTCACAGTCAGCTGCATAGATACCGGGCAGAGCCGTCCTCCGGCTCACAGTCAGCTGCATAGATACCGGGCAGAGCCGTCCTCCGGCTCACAGTCAGCTGCATAGATACCGGGCAGAGCCGTCCTCCGGCTCACAGTCAGCTGCATAGATACCGGGTAGAGCCGTCCTCCGGCTCACAGTCAGCTGCATATATACCGGGCAGAGCCGTCCTCCGGCTCACAGTCAGCTGCATAGATACCGGGCAGAGCCGTCCTCTGGCTCATAGTCAGCTGCATAGATACCGGGCAGAGCCGTCCTCTGGCTCACAGTCAGCTGCATAGATACCGGGCAGAGCCGTCCTCCGGCTCATAGTCAGCTGCATAGATGCCGGGCAGAGCCGTCCTCTGGCTCACAGTCAGCTGCATAGATACCGGGCAGAGCCGTCCTCCGGCTCACAGTCAGCTGCATAGATACCGGGCAGAGCCGTCCTCTGGCTCACAGTCAGCTGCATAGATACCGGGCAGAGCCGTCCTCTGGCTCATAGTCAGCTGCATAGATACCGGGCAGAGCCGTCCTCTGGCTCACAGTCAGCTGCATAGATACCGGGCAGAGCCGTCCTCCGGCTCATAGTCAGCTGCATAGATACCGGGCAGAGCCGTCCTCCGGCTCATAGTCAGCTGCATAGATACCGGGCAGAGCCGTCCTCCGGCTCACAGTCAGCTGCATAGATACCGGGCAGAGCCGTCCTCTGGCTCACAGTCAGCTGCATAGATACCGGGCAGAGCCGTCCTCCGGCTCACAGTCAGGTCAGCTGCATAGATACCGGGCAGAGCGGTCCTCTGGCTCACAGTCAGCTGCATAGATACCGGTCAGAGCCGTCCTCTGGCTCACAGTCAGCTGTATAGATACCGGGCAGAGCCGTCCTCCGGCTCATAGTCAGCTGCATAGATACCGGGCAGAGCCGTCCTCTGGCTCAGCCAGCTGCATAGATACCGGGCAGAGCCGTCCTCCGGCTCACAGTCAGGTCAGCTGCATAGATACCGGGCAGAGCCGTCCTCTGGCTCACAGTCAGCTGCATAGATACCGGGCAGAGCCGTCCTCCGGCTCACAGTCAGCTGCATAGATACCGGGCAGAGCCGTCCTCCGGCTCATAGTCAGCTGCATAGATACCGGGCAGAGCCGTCCTCCGGCTCACAGTCAGCTGCATAGATACCGGGCAGAGCCGTCCTCCGGCTCACAGTCAGCTGCATAGATACCGGGCAGAGCCGTCCTCCGGCGCACAGTCAGCTGCATAGATACCGGGCAGAGCGGTCCTCCGGCTCACAGTCAGCTGCATAGATACCGGGCAGAGCGGTCCTCCGGCGCACAGTCAGCTGCATAGATACCGGGCAGAGCCGTCCTCCGGCTCACAGTCCGGGGAAAGATACCGGGCAGAGCCGTCCTTCGACTCACAGTCAGCTGCATAGATACCGGGCAGAGCCGTCCTCTGGCTCACAGTCAGCTGCATAGATACCGGGCAGAGCCTTCCTCCGGCTCACAGTCAGCTGCATAGATACTGGGCAGAGCCGTCCTCCGGCTCACAGTCAGCTGCATAGATACCGGGCATAGCCTTCCTCCGGCTCACAGTCAGCTGCAAAGATACCGGGCAGAACCGTCCTCCGGGTCACAGTCAGCTGCATAGATACCGGGCAGAGCCGTCCTCCGGCTCACAGTCAGCTGCATAGATACCGGGCAGAGCCGTCCTCCGGCTCATAGTCAGCTGTATAGATACCGGGCAGAGCCGTCCTCTGGCTCACAGTCAGCTGCAAAGATACCGGGCAAAGCCGTCCTCTGGCTCAGCCAGCTGCATAGATACCGGGCAGAGCCGTCCTCCGGCTCACAGTCAGCTGCATAGATACCGGGCAGAGCCGTCCTCCGGCTCACAGTCAGCTGCATAGATACCGGGCAGAGCCCTCCTCCGGCTCACAGTCAGCTGCATAGATACCGGGCAGAGCCGTCCTCCGGCTCAAAGTCAGGTCAGCTGCATAGATACCGGGCAGAGCCATCCTCCGGCTCACAGTCAGCTGCATAGATACCGGGCAGAGCCGTCCTCTGGCTCACAGTCAGCTGCATAGATACCGGGCAGAGCCGTCCTCCGGCTCACAGTCAGCTGCATAGATACCGGGCAGAGCCGTCCTCCGGCTCACAGTCAGGTCAGCTGCATAGATACCGGGCAGAGCCGTCCTCCTGCTCACAGTCAGCTGTATAGATACCGGGCAGAGCCGTCCTCCGGCTCATAGTCAGCTGTATAGATACCGGGCAGAGCCGTCCTCTGGCTCATAGTCAGCTGTATAGATACCGGGCAGAGCCGTCCTCTGGCTCACAGTCAGCTGCAAAGATACCGGGCAGAGCCGTCCTCTGGCTCAGCCAGCTGCATAGATACCGGGCAGAGCCGTCCTCCTGCTCACAGTCAGCTGCATAGATACCGGGCAGAGCCGTCCTCCGGCTCAAAGTCAGGTCAGCTGCATAGATACCGGGCAGAGCCATCCTCCGGCTCACAGTCAGCTGCATAGATACCGGGCAGAGCTGTCCTCTGGCTCACAGTCAGCTGCATAGATACCGGGCAGAGCCGTCCTCCGGCTCACAGTCAGCTGCATAGATACCGGGCAGAGCCGTCCTCCGTCTCACAGTCAGGTCAGCTGCATAGATACCGGGCAGAGCCGTCCTCCTGCTCACAGTCAGCTGTATAGATACCGGGCAGAGCCGTCCTCCGGCTCATAGTCAGCTGTATAGATACCGGGCAGAGCCGTCCTCCGGCTCACAGTCAGCTGCATAGATACCGGGCAGAGCCGTCCTCCGGGTCACAGTCAGCTGCATAGATACCGGGCAGAGCCGTCCTCCTGCTCACAGTCAGCTGTATAGATACCGGGCAGAGCCGTCCTCCGTCTCACAGTCAGCTGCATAGATACCGGGCAGAGCCGTCCTCTGGCTCACAGTCAGCTGCATAGATACCGGGCAGATCCGTCCTCTGGCTCACAGTCAGCTACATAGATACCGGGTAGAGCCGTCCTCCGGCTCACAGTCAGCTGCATAGATACCGGGCAGAGCCGTCCTCCGGCTCACAGTCAGCTGCATAGATACTGGGCAGAGCCGTCCTCCGGCTCACAGTCCGGGGAAAGATACCGGGCAGAGCCGTTCTCCGGCTCACAGTCAGCTGCATAGATACCGGGCAGAGCCGTCCTCCGGCTCACAGTCAGGTCAGTTGCATAGATACCGGGCAGAGCCGTCCTCCGGCTCACAGTCAGATACATAGATACCGGGCAGAGCCGTCCTCCGGCTCACAGTCCGGGGAAAGATACCTGGCAGAGCCGTCCTCCGGCTCACAGTCAGCTGCATAGATACCGGGCAGAGCCGTCCTCCGGCTCACAGTCCGGGGAAAGATACCGGGCAGAGCCGTCCTCCGGCTCACAGTCAGCTGCATAGATACCGGGCAGAGCCGTCCTCCGGCTCATAGTCAGCTGTATAGATACCGGGCAGAGCCGTCCTCCGGCTCGCAGTCAGGTCAGCTGCATAGATACCGGGCAGAGCCGTCCTCCGGCTCACAGTCAGGTCAGCTGCATAGATACCGGGCAGAGCCGTCCTCCGGCTCACAGTCAGGTCAGCTGCATAGATACCGGGCAGAGCCGTCCTCCGGCTCACAGTCAGGTCAGCTGCATAGATACCGGGCAGAGCCGTCCTCCGGGTCACAGTCAGCTGCATAGATACCGGGCAGAGCCGTCCTCTGGCGCACAGTCAGCTGCATAGATACCGGGCAGAGCCGTCCTCCGGCTCACAGTCAGGTCAGCTGCATAGATACCGGGCAGAGCCGTCCTCCGGCTCACAGTCAGCTGCATAGATACCGGGCAGAGCCGTCCTCCGGCTCACAGTCAGCTGCATAGATACCGGGCAGAGCCGTCCTCTGGCTCACAGTCAGCTGCATAGATACCGGGCAGAGCCGTCCTCCGGCTCACAGTCAGCTGTATAGATACCGGGCAGAGCCGTCCTCTGGCTCACAGTCAGCTGCATAGATACCGGGCAGAGCCGTCCTCTGGCTCACAGTCAGCTGCATAGATACCGGGCAGAGCCGTCCTCCGGCTCACAGTCAGCTGCATAGATACCGGGCAGAGCCGTCCTCCGGCTCACAGTCAGCTGCATAGATACCGGGCAGAGCCGTCCTCCGGCTCACAGTCAGCTGCATAGATACCGGGCAGAGCCGTCCTCCGGGTCACAGTCAGCTGCATAGATACCGGGCAGAGCCGTCCTCCGGCTCACAGTCAGCTGCATAGATACCGGGCAGAGCCGTCCTCCGGCTCACAGTCAGCTGCATAGATACCGGGCAGAGCCGTCCTCCGGCTCACAGTCAGCTGCATAGATACCGGGCAGAGCCGTCCTCCGGCTCACAGTCAGCTGCATAGATACCGGGCAGAGCCGTCCTCCGGCTCACAGTCAGCTGCATAGATACTGGGCAGAGCCGTCCTCCGGCTCACAGTCCGGGGAAAGATACCGGGCAGAGCCGTTCTCCGGCTCACAGTCAGCTGCATAGATACCGGGCAGAGCCGTCCTCCGGCTCACAGTCGGCTGCATAGATACCGGGCAGAGCCGTCCTCCGGCTCACAGTCAGGTCAGCTGCATAGATACCGGGCAGAGCCGTCCTCCGGCTCACAGTCAGATACATAGATACCGGGCAGAGCCGTCCTCCGGCTCACAGTCAGCTGCATAGATACCGGGCAGAGCCGTCCTCCGGCTCACAGTCCGGGGAAAGATACCGGGCAGAGCCATCCTCCGGCTCACAGTCAGCTGCATAGATACCGGGCAGAGCCGTCCTCCGGCTCATAGTCAGCTGCATAGATACCGGGCAGAGCCGTCCTCCGGCTCACAGTCAGGTCAGCTGCATAGATACCGGGCAGAGCCGTCCTCCGGCTCACAGTCAGGTCAGCTGCATAGATACCGGGCAAAGCCGTCCTCCGGCTCACAGTCAGGTCAGCTGCATAGATACCGGGCAGAGCCGTCCTCCGGCTCACAGTCAGCTGCATAGATACCGGGCAGAGCCGTCCTCCGGCTCATAGTCAGCTGCATAGATACCGGGCAGAGCCGTCCTCCGGCTCACAGTCAGCTGCATAGATACCGGGCAGAGCCGTCCTCCGGCTCACAGTCAGCTGCATAGATACCGGGCAGAGCCGTCCTCCGGCGCACAGTCAGCTGCATAGATACCGGGCAGAGCGGTCCTCCGGCTCACAGTCAGCTGCATAGATACCGGGCAGAGCGGTCCTCCGGCGCACAGTCAGCTGCATAGATACCGGGCAGAGCCGTCCTCCGGCTCACAGTCCGGGGAAAGATACCGGGCAGAGCCGTCCTTCGACTCACAGTCAGCTGCATAGATACCGGGCAGAGCCGTCCTCTGGCTCACAGTCAGCTGCATAGATACCGGGCAGAGCCTTCCTCCGGCTCACAGTCAGCTGCATAGATACTGGGCAGAGCCGTCCTCCGGCTCACAGTCAGCTGCATAGATACCGGGCATAGCCTTCCTCCGGCTCACAGTCAGCTGCAAAGATACCGGGCAGAACCGTCCTCCGGGTCACAGTCAGCTGCATAGATACCGGGCAGAGCCGTCCTCCGGCTCACAGTCAGCTGCATAGATACCGGGCAGAGCCGTCCTCCGGCTCATAGTCAGCTGTATAGATACCGGGCAGAGCCGTCCTCTGGCTCACAGTCAGCTGCAAAGATACCGGGCAAAGCCGTCCTCTGGCTCAGCCAGCTGCATAGATACCGGGCAGAGCCGTCCTCCGGCTCACAGTCAGCTGCATAGATACCGGGCAGAGCCGTCCTCCGGCTCACAGTCAGCTGCATAGATACCGGGCAGAGCCCTCCTCCGGCTCACAGTCAGCTGCATAGATACCGGGCAGAGCCGTCCTCCGGCTCAAAGTCAGGTCAGCTGCATAGATACCGGGCAGAGCCATCCTCCGGCTCACAGTCAGCTGCATAGATACCGGGCAGAGCCGTCCTCTGGCTCACAGTCAGCTGCATAGATACCGGGCAGAGCCGTCCTCCGGCTCACAGTCAGCTGCATAGATACCGGGCAGAGCCGTCCTCCGGCTCACAGTCAGGTCAGCTGCATAGATACCGGGCAGAGCCGTCCTCCTGCTCACAGTCAGCTGTATAGATACCGGGCAGAGCCGTCCTCCGGCTCATAGTCAGCTGTATAGATACCGGGCAGAGCCGTCCTCCGGCTCATAGTCAGCTGTATAGATACCGGGCAGAGCCGTCCTCTGGCTCACAGTCAGCTGCAAAGATACCGGGCAGAGCCGTCCTCTGGCTCAGCCAGCTGCATAGATACCGGGCAGAGCCGTCCTCCTGCTCACAGTCAGCTGCATAGATACCGGGCAGAGCCGTCCTCCGGCTCAAAGTCAGGTCAGCTGCATAGATACCGGGCAGAGCCATCCTCCGGCTCACAGTCAGCTGCATAGATACCGGGCAGAGCTGTCCTCTGGCTCACAGTCAGCTGCATAGATACCGGGCAGAGCCGTCCTCCGGCTCACAGTCAGCTGCATAGATACCGGGCAGAGCCGTCCTCCGTCTCACAGTCAGGTCAGCTGCATAGATACCGGGCAGAGCCGTCCTCCTGCTCACAGTCAGCTGTATAGATACCGGGCAGAGCCGTCCTCCGGCTCATAGTCAGCTGTATAGATACCGGGCAGAGCCGTCCTCCGGCTCACAGTCAGCTGCATAGATACCGGGCAGAGCCGTCCTCCGGGTCACAGTCAGCTGCATAGATACCGGGCAGAGCCGTCCTCCTGCTCACAGTCAGCTGTATAGATACCGGGCAGAGCCGTCCTCCGTCTCACAGTCAGCTGCATAGATACCGGGCAGAGCCGTCCTCTGGCTCACAGTCAGCTGCATAGATACCGGGCAGATCCGTCCTCTGGCTCACAGTCAGCTACATAGATACCGGGTAGAGCCGTCCTCCGGCTCACAGTCAGCTGCATAGATACCGGGCAGAGCCGTCCTCCGGCTCACAGTCAGCTGCATAGATACTGGGCAGAGCCGTCCTCCGGCTCACAGTCCGGGGAAAGATACCGGGCAGAGCCGTTCTCCGGCTCACAGTCAGCTGCATAGATACCGGGCAGAGCCGTCCTCCGGCTCACAGTCAGCTGCATAGATACCGGGCAGAGCCGTCCTCCGGCTCACAGTCAGGTCAGTTGCATAGATACCGGGCAGAGCCGTCCTCCGGCTCACAGTCAGATACATAGATACCGGGCAGAGCCGTCCTCCGGCTCACAGTCCGGGGAAAGATACCTGGCAGAGCCGTCCTCCGGCTCACAGTCAGCTGCATAGATACCGGGCAGAGCCGTCCTCCGGCTCACAGTCCGGGGAAAGATACCGGGCAGAGCCGTCCTCCGGCTCACAGTCAGCTGCATAGATACCGGGCAGAGCCGTCCTCCGGCTCATAGTCAGCTGTATAGATACCGGGCAGAGCCGTCCTCCGGCTCGCAGTCAGGTCAGCTGCATAGATACCGGGCAGAGCCGTCCTCCGGCTCACAGTCAGGTCAGCTGCATAGATACCGGGCAGAGCCGTCCTCCGGCTCACAGTCAGGTCAGCTGCATAGATACCGGGCAGAGCCGTCCTCCGGCTCACAGTCAGGTCAGCTGCATAGATACCGGGCAGAGCCGTCCTCCGGGTCACAGTCAGCTGCATAGATACCGGGCAGAGCCGTCCTCTGGCGCACAGTCAGCTGCATAGATACCGGGCAGAGCCGTCCTCCGGCTCACAGTCAGGTCAGCTGCATAGATACCGGGCAGAGCCGTCCTCCGGCTCACAGTCAGCTGCATAGATACCGGGCAGAGCCGTCCTCCGGCTCACAGTCAGCTGCATAGATACCGGGCAGAGCCGTCCTCTGGCTCACAGTCAGCTGCATAGATACCGGGCAGAGCCGTCCTCCGGCTCACAGTCAGCTGTATAGATACCGGGCAGAGCCGTCCTCTGGCTCACAGTCAGCTGCATAGATACCGGGCAGAGCCGTCCTCTGGCTCACAGTCAGCTGCATAGATACCGGGCAGAGCCGTCCTCCGGCTCACAGTCAGCTGCATAGATACCGGGCAGAGCCGTCCTCCGGGTCACAGTCAGCTGCATAGATACCGGGCAGAGCCGTCCTCCGGCTCACAGTCAGCTGCATAGATACCGGGCAGAGCCGTCCTCCGGCTCACAGTCAGCTGCATAGATACCGGGCAGAGCCGTCCTCCGGCTCACAGTCAGCTGCATAGATACCGGGCAGAGCCGTCCTCCGGCTCACAGTCAGCTGCATAGATACCGGGCAGAGCCGTCCTCCGGGTCACAGTCAGCTGCATAGATACCGGGCAGAGCCGTCCTCCGGCTCACAGTCAGCTGCATAGATACCGGGCAGAGCCGTCCTCCGGCTCACAGTCAGCTGCATAGATACCGGGCAGAGCCGTCCTCCGGCTCACAGTCAGCTGCATAGATACCGGGCAGCGCCGTCCTCCGGCTCACAGTCAGCTGCATAGATACCGGGCAGAGCCGTCCTCCGGCTCACAGTCAGCTGCATAGATACTGGGCAGAGCCGTCCTCCGGCTCACAGTCCGGGGAAAGATACCGGGCAGAGCCGTTCTCCGGCTCACAGTCAGCTGCATAGATACCGGGCAGAGCCGTCCTCCGGCTCACAGTCGGCTGCATAGATACCGGGCAGAGCCGTCCTCCGGCTCACAGTCAGGTCAGCTGCATAGATACCGGGCAGAGCCGTCCTCCGGCTCACAGTCAGATACATAGATACCGGGCAGAGCCGTCCTCCGGCTCACAGTCAGCTGCATAGATACCGGGCAGAGCCGTCCTCCGGCTCACAGTCCGGGGAAAGATACCGGGCAGAGCCATCCTCCGGCTCACAGTCAGCTGCATAGATACCGGGCAGAGCCGTCCTCCGGCTCATAGTCAGCTGCATAGATACCGGGCAGAGCCGTCCTCCGGCTCACAGTCAGGTCAGCTGCATAGATACCGGGCAGAGCCGTCCTCCGGCTCACAGTCAGGTCAGCTGCATAGATACCGGGCAAAGCCGTCCTCCGGCTCACAGTCAGGTCAGCTGCATAGATACCGGGCAGAGCCGTCCTCCGGCTCACAGTCAGCTGCATAGATACCGGGCAGAGCCGTCCTCCGGCTCATAGTCAGCTGCATAGATACCGGGCAGAGCCGTCCTCCGGCTCACAGTCAGCTGCATAGATACCGGGCAGAGCCGTCCTCTGGCTCACAGTCAGCTGCGTAGATACCGGGCAGAGCCGTCCTCCTGCTCACAGTCAGCTGCATAGATACCGGGCAGAGCCGTCCTCCGGCTCTCAGTCAGCTGCATAGATACCGGGCAGAGCCGTCCTCCGGCTCACAGTCGGCTGCATAGATACCGGGCAGAGCCGTCCTCCGGCTCACAGTCAGGTCAGCTGCATAGATACCGGGCAGAGCCGTCCTCCGGCTCACAGTCAGCTGCAAATATATCGGGCAGAGCCGTCCTCTGGCTCACAGTCAGCTGCATAGATACCGGGCAGAGCCGTCCTCTGGCTCATAGTCAGCTGCATAGATACCGGGCAGAGCCGTCCTCCGGCTCACAGTCAGATACATAGATACCGGGCAGAGCCGTCCTCCGGCTCACAGTCCGGGGAAAGATACCGGGCAGAGCCGTCCTCCGGCTCACAGTCAGCTGCATAGATACCGGGCAGAGCCGTCCTCCTGCTCACAGTCAGCTGCATAGATGCCGGGCAGAGCCGTCCTCCGGCTCACCGTCAGCTGCATAGATACCGGACAGAGCCGTCCTCCGGCTCACAGTCGGCTGCATAGATCCCGGGCAGAGCCGTCCTCTGGCTCACAGTCAGCTGCATAGATACCGGGCAGAGCCGTCCTCTGGCTCACAGTCAGCTGCATAGATACCGGGCAGAGCCGTCCTCCGGGTCACAGTCAGCTGCATAGACACCGGGCAGAGCCGTCCTCTGGCTCACAGTCAGCTGCATAGATACCGGGCAGAGCCGTCCTCTGGCTAAGGCTCATAGTCAGCTGCAAAGATGCCGGGCAGAGCCGTCCTCCGGCTCACAGTCCGGGGAAGGATACCGGGCAGAGCCGTCCTCCGGCTCGCAGTCAGCTGCATAGATACCGGGCAGAGCCGTCCTCCGGCTCACAGTCAGCTGCATAGATACCGGGCAGAGCCGTCCTCCGGCTCACAGTCAGCTGCATAGATACCGGGCAGAGCCGTCCTCCGGCTCACAGTCAGCTGCATAGATACCGGGCAGAGCCGTCCTCCGGCTCACAGTCAGCTGCATAGATACCGGGCAGAGCCATCCTCCGGCTCACAGTCAGCTGCATAGATACCGGGCAGCGCCGTCCTCTGGCTCATAGTCAGCTGCATAGATACCGGGCAGAGCCGTCCTCCGGCTCACAGTCAGCTGCATAGATACCGGGCAGAGCCGTCCTCTGGCTCATAGTCAGCTGCATAGATACCGGGCAGAGCCGTCCTCTGGCTCATAGTCAGCTGCATAGATACCGGGCAGAGCCGTCCTCCGGCTCACAGTCAGGTCAGCTGTATAGATACCGGGCAGAGCCGTCCTCCGGCTCACAGTCAGCTGCATAGATATCGGGCAGAGCCGTCCTCCGGCTCACAGTCAGGTCAGCTGCATAGATACCGGGCAGAGCCGTCCTCCGGCTCACAGTCAGGTCAGCTGTATAGATACCGGGCAGAGCCGTCCTCCGGCTCACAGTCGGCTGCATATATACCGGGCAGAGCCGTCCTCCGGCTCACAGTCAGCTGCATAGATACCGGGCAGAGCCGTCCTCCGGCTCACAGTCAGCTGCATAGATACCGGGCAGAGCCGTCCTCTGGCTCACAGTCCGGGGAAAGATACCGGGCAGAGCCGTCCTCTGGCTCACAGTCAGCTGCATAGATACCGGGCAGAGCCGTCCTCTGGCTCAGAGTCAGGTCAGCTGCATAGATACCTGGCAGAGCCGTCCTGTCTGATGTGTGTCGTTCTAGTCAGTCAACAGTCGGGCTTTGACACTTACTATAACAGTCAACAGTCTATAGTAAGTGTCAAATGGTATACCATGTCAAACACATGGCTATACCATGTGTTTGACATGGTATAGCCAACAGATGGGTGTAACTGTTTGTGTCTGTGCTTTGTTTTGCATCGCCGTGTGTCTGTCTGACCGTCTGTATCTATGGTTGTCTGCCTGTTTGACTGTGTGTGTGCGTTTCCGTTGCCCGGCGTCAGGTGACGAGTCCTCGGACAGCACAGAGGATCATACGGAGGCGGCCTCCAGTGAGTCGCGCGCCTCCTCCCCGCATGAGCCGCCGCCGCCGCCACCGCAGAGGAAGCGGCCGCGGACCAGCGCCGCCGCCGCTGAAGGTTAGTGGCGGGAGGGGAGCAGCTGTAGCTGAGTTGGTACAGGCGGCAGGCTGACTGACCAGCGCCGCCGCCGCTGAAGGTTAGTGACGGGGAGGGGGGCAGCTGTAGCTGAGTTGGTACAGGCGGCAGGCGGACTGACCAGCGCCGCCCCCGTTGCTGGTTTGCCTCCGTCTGAATATGGTGCTGTACTCTGGCAGGGGGAAGGAGCCCAGGCTGGCCAGAAGTGGACGTGTCGTCCTGTCTGACTGTATCTGATCGTGTACTTCTGTCTTGACAGATGAGGCCACCCCGGCCCGGTCGGTCCGAAGGCAACCGTCGGTCGGCGGGCGGCCTGACTGTATGTTTCGGACTGTGTGGCCCGTCTGATTGTGTAATCTTGTCTGACAGAGGAGAGTACCCCGGTCGGTCCGAAGGCAACCGTCGGTCGGCGGGCGGCCTGACTATGTTTCGGACTGTGGGGTCCGTCTGATTGTGTAATCTTGTCTGACAGAGGAGAGTACCCCGGTCGGGCAGAAGGCAACCGTCGGTCGGCGGGGGGCCATGGGGAAGCGCGGACGAGGCGGCGGCCGCGGCTCCCATGCTAAAAGCTCCTCCTCCGCTGTCGCCGCATCCTCTGGGGGAGAGAGCCGCGATGGTACAGGTAAGGTGCCGACTAACTACACGTCATGCCTAACTGCATATATGCAATGAATACAGTTAACACGTTCCGGGTGCTGTGTCCGTTCGATCTGCATGTGGTGTCATGGTCCTAACAATGTGCTCGTTCGTTCTTCAGAGGGCGCCGTGTTGCTCTCTATGAGTTCGTGCGACCGGTTGAGGGTGCCGGGGTCTTGACTGTGCGTCCGTTCGGCTGCCTGCTGGTGACTGTGTGCTCATTCGTTCTTCAGAGGGTGCCGGGCTGATACTGTGTGTGTTCGTTCTTCAGAGGGTGCCGGGCTGCTCTATGAGTTCGTACGACATGTTGAGGGTGCCGGGGTCTTGACTGTGGGTCCGTTCGACTGCCTGCTGGTGACTGTGTTCCCGTTCGTGCTTCAGAGGGTGCCGGGCTGATACTGTGTGCCCGTTCGTTTTTCAGAGGGTGCCGGGCTGATACTGTGCCCGTTCGTTCTTCAGAGGGTGCCGGGCTGATACTGTGTGCCCGTTCGTTCTTCAGAGGGTGCCGGGCTGATACTGTGTGCCCGTTCGTTCTTCAGAGGGTGCCGGGCTGATACTGTGTGCCCGTTCGTTCTTCAGAGGGTGCCGGGCTGATACTGTGTGCCCGTTCGTTCTTCAGAGGGTGCCGGGCTGATACTGTGTGCCCGTTCGTTCTTCAGAGGGTGCCGGGCTGATACTGTGTGCCCGTTCGTTCTTCAGAGGGTGCCGGGCTGTTACTGTGTGCCCGTTCGTTCTTCAGAGGGTGCCGGGCTGATACTGTGTGCCCGTTCGTTCTTCAGAGGGTGCCGGGCTGATACTGTGTGCCCGTTCGTTCTTCAGAGGGTGCCGGGCT
Source organism: Chirona hameri (assembly GCA_036785665.1). Taxonomy (NCBI): domain Eukaryota; kingdom Metazoa; phylum Arthropoda; class Thecostraca; order Balanomorpha; family Balanidae; genus Chirona; species Chirona hameri. The sequence continues at coordinate 111,048 of JAXIVJ010001510.1, forward strand.
GATACTGTGTGCCCGTTCGTTCTTCAGAGGGTGCCGGGCTGTTACTGTGTGCCCGTTCGTTCTTCAGAGGGTGCCGGGCTGATACTGTGTGCCCGTTCGTTCTTCAGAGGGTGCCGGGCTGTTACTGTGTGCCCGTTCGTTCTTCAGAGGGTGCCGGGCTGATACTGTGTGCCCGTTCGTTCTTCAGAGGGTGCCGGGCTGTTACTGTGTGCCCGTTCGTTCTTCAGAGGGTGCCGGGCTGATACTGTGTGCCCGTTCGTTCTTCAGAGGGTGCCGGGCTGTTACTGTGTGCCCGTTCGTTCTTCAGAGGGTGCCGGGCTGTTACTGTGTGCCCGTTCGTTCTTCAGAGGGTGCCGGGCTGATACTGTGTGCCCGTTCGTTCTTCAGAGGGTGCCGGGCTGATACTGTGTGCCCGTTCGTTCTTCAGAGGGTGCCGGGCTGATACTGTGTGCCCGTTCGTTCTTCAGAGGGTGCCGGGCTGATACTGTGTGCCCGTTCGTTCTTCAGAGGGTGCCGGGCTGATACTGTGTGCCCGTTCGTTCTCCAGAGGTCGCCAGAGATGTCTCTGAGGAGCGTTCGGCGTCTCCGTCCATCGGCCGCCGTACAGCAGGGGGCGGCGCCAGTCCGGCCACCAGCCGCCGGCCCGCCGCCAGCGGCAGCGCCTCCAGTCCGGCCGGGGTCAACCGGCGCACCGCCGTGCTCTTCACCAAGAAGGCGGCCGGCATCAAGGTGGGGTAGAGGAGAGGGCTGCCGAATGGGGAGGAGTTGAGACACGCCATGTGAGAAGGGTGTTGATGACCGGCTGATACTCTTCTTGTCAGTGAGACCATTATACATGGCCTGCACAGCTGTTGTATGGTAGGATAATGATTTAATCCAACACAAGCTTACGCTGTGTGGCTGCAAGCCTGCTGTTCAGCCAGTGCTGCTCAGCGAGTTGTGTGAGACAGGGTCGCCATAGTACCAGCCCATGGGAGGCCTCATTCACGGGACAGTCGTTAGACGGCGCTCCGACTGGTATCGGTCTGTTTACAGGGCATCCCCTCGCCACAGAAGAAGGACGGCAGGAAGCGAGCCAAGTCGGGATCTCAGCAGGCCGGCGCAGAGGACCAGAGCGTGGTGAGTAATGCTGGCCGCGCGGCCACAGCTGCCGGAGCTGCCATCTGTGGCGGCGGCGCTCGCTGTGGGATAGTGGGACTGATGGCTTGTTTCGCTCTCCACATGCAGCTCTTACATACACCACTGGGTGTTGTTATTCCGCCACCTTTTGTTAAACTGATGCAAATGCATGTCTTGTGCCGGGAATGCTGTTTGGTGGTAGTATCGGATTTACGCAAAACACGTTGACAAGTTTCCATTTGTGATCGCTTTACTAATACACGCTCTCCTGGATACCAGTTAGATCCCCTTCAATATGATAGCTCGGATGTCATTTGTTTTGATATCGCTCTACAAACTGACAGCCTCTGATCGCTCGCCTGTCTCCAGCCACCCGCTGACGTCTCTCTGCCCCGGCAGGGCGGCCGCACCAAGCCGTCCACTGACGTCTCTCTGCCCCGGCAGGGCGGCCGCACCAAGCCGTCCACTGACGTCTCTCTGCCCCGGCAGGGCGGCCGCACCAAGCCGTCCACTGACGTCTCTCTTCCCCGGCAGGGGCCGCACCAAGCCGTCCACTGACGTCTCTCTTCCCCGGCAGGGCGGCCGCACCAAGCCGTCCACTGACTTCTCTCTTCCCCGGCAGGGCGGCCGCACCAAGCCGTCCACTGACGTCTCTCTGCCCCGGCAGGGCGGCCGCACCAAGCCGTCCACTGACGTCTCTCTTCCCCGGCAGGGCGGCCGCACCAAGCCGCACACTGACGTCTCTGCCCCGTCAGGGCGGCCGTACCAAGCCGCACACTGACGTCTCTCTTCCCCGTCAGGGCGGCCGTACCAAGCCGCACACTGACGTCTCTCTTCCCCGGCAGGGCGGCCGTACCAAGCCGCACACTGACGTCTCTCTTCCCGGCAGGGCGGTCGCACCAAGCCGTCCACTGACGGGGGCGGCGAGCAGTCGGTGTTACGTGGCCGAGCATCTGAGGACCGAGACAGCGGAGACGACTTCCAGCCCCAGCGCGCCAGCTTCACACAGTACAGACAGCGCAAAGGTCGGTCCTAATCCTGGCGGAGACGATCCGTCAGTCGGAGGCGGAAGCCGCGGCGGCGACGCGTGACGCCACCGCCCAGGTTCCAGCGGGCCCGCGACCGTACCGCGTCTGTGCCTCTGCACTCGAGCTGCGACCGGAAACTCTACCCGAACTGTCCGCGGCTATCAGCCTGATGAGCGGATCGAGAGCGGTCGACATCGATGTTGTTCCTCTGCATGCTGTCAGAGAGTGTTTCCGGTCATTGCGCCTCATCTACTGCAACTGATCAACTGCTCGATTGTCTCCCGTACCTCTCCCGACGCCTGGAAACCGCTCGTGTCACTCCCGTGTACAAGGCGGGTGATCGAGCAGACCTCAACAACGTTCGGCCTATCTCCATTCTCTCCGTGCTTAAAAAAAATACCGAAAACGTCTGTCTTCAACAGACTACTGACGCCATACCTGCTCGAACACAACGTGCTTACACGGACCCAGTACGCGTACCGGCCGCGTCACTCCACGGAGGACGCCCTGATTGGCGCTGTCGAGTGGCTTGCAAGGTCCGTCGATAATGGTCACGTTGCGTCGCTCACGACGATCGACCTCAGCAAGGCATTCGACAGCGTCGACCATGGCGTCCTGGAGAAGCTGGAGTGGTGTGGTGTGTAGCCTCCGAGTGGTTTAGGAGCTACCTGCGCGATCGGAGACTGATGGTTGGCAGTAGCAGCTCGACCCCGCTGCCGTTGTCACACGGTGTGCCCCAGGGATCCCTGGTTGGCCCAATCCTTTTCCTGATCTTCATCAACGACCTCTCCTGCTTCCTTCCACATGGGCGCCTCCTATCCTACGCCGATGCCACTCAGCTCCTTGACAGCTCCCCACCTGACGTCACCGGTTTATCCCACCTCAAGTCTCGCGTCCAAAGAGCCCATCTGGTGCCTTAAAATGTGGTTTCAAGCCAATAGTCTGAAAATGACCCTGAGAAGACGGATTTTACACTGATCGGCACAAAAATCATCCATTCAAAAGACCGGCAATTTTCATATCAGCATCTCTGGCTCAACTATTCACCCATCAACCACAGTGAAGGTGCGGGGTGAGGGTGCTCCTCGACCAGCACCTCACCTGGGAGGCGCACATCTCTACGGTCGTCCGGCGTTGTTAGCTATTCTCGTGTCGCTGTTTAAAATTCGCCACCATCTGAACCATGATGTTCTGAGGCTTCTTGTCTGTGTCCACGTTTTCCCCCATATACAACATTGTTTGTCTGTGTGGGGAGGCGCCGCCGACTGCCACCTGAACAGGGTACAGAAAGTTGTCCACTTCGCCGCTAGGCTTGTCACTGGTGTTCGTCGCTACGATCCCATTTCGCCGGCCCTGGAGACGCTGCGATGGGTCAGTGTGTCCGAGATGGTGCGTCGCTACGATCCCATTTCGCCGGCCCTGGAGACGCTGGGATGGGTCAGTGTGCCCGAGATGGTGCGCTGCCACACTGTGTAAACGTGTACCGAGCACTACACGAAAGCGATTCACCCTCCACACTGCGTTCGCTTTTTATAACACGAAGAGGCCTCCCTGCGTAGTACCCGAGCCTCCGCGAACGGTGTCGGCGCACTACGCGTCCGACTGACCGCCACCCAGCGGCAATTCCGCTACCGCGCGGTCGCCGCCTGGAACATGCTGCCCCAAACGGCCACCCACGCCCCCTCACGCCGTACCTTATTGTCCATCTTAAAACCCTGACCTCTGTGACCGCGCTATCCTAACTTAAAGTGTATCCACATGCTTGTGAAACGTGTCTCGCGTATGTTGTGCCTTCATTGTATGGGCGCAGAATAGCCACTGCGTCGCTGCTCCCTTAATACACGGACTTGCCATGGTGAGGTGGTGTACAGGCCCGCTCGGCCCAGCATTGGCTAGCGATAGCACAGAGTCTGGAACGAACGGTTTAGGTTCATAGAAAGATGACTTATTTCGGTGTGCCCCAAAACTAGTGACCAGCATGGGAGAGGTGACATATGTCGGGTGACGTGCGTGCTAAGTCCACACACCGAAGACGGGAGGTACCCCGACGGGCTGGGTAACGTAGCTACTAATACCATTGTTTGCCGGCAGAGGTGGCGCCGGGCACCGATGACGAGACGGCCAGCGATAACGATGACATGGCGCCGCCCGGCATCGACACCGGCTCCGAGGACTCTGACCTGGACACCGCCGACGACATGGAGGATGATGACATCAGCAGTTCCGAGATCCCGCTGGAGCCGCTAGACCTGGTCTGGGCCAAGTGTCGCGGCTACCCCTGGTACCCGGCGCTGGTGAGTGGGGCAGGGGCCGAGGGCCGCGGTGGCTGTATTGGCGAGTGATACGCAAGTGGGTCCAACCAAGCTCATGTGCTATGTCTCAAGTACACGGTGACGCTGTATTGATCTGGAGGAAATGTAAATACGACGTGACACTTGAGTTAATGACTGAACTTTGCGAGTTCATGAAAAAGAGTAGCCAGGGAGGGTTTTTAATGAAAAATCATTGTGCTTGCGTTCCCCTAGAGGTTCTAGTAATTGCGTTATTATCCGTACTGCTTTTGAGCTCATACGTTTCTGTGTTTGTATATTACCTCTCGATATTATGTCCCTCTGACTATCCGTGTCCCTAGCACAGTCTGACCCCGTCCGACCCCGTCTGACCCCGTCCGACCCCGTCTGACCCCGTCTGACTCAGTCTGACCGTCCGACCCCGTCTGACCCCGGCTGACCCCGGCTGACCCCGTATGACCCCGTCTGACTCAGTCTGACCGTCCGACCCCGTCTGACCCCGTCTGACCCCGTCTGACCCCGTCTGACTCAGTCCGACACCGTCTGACCCCGTCTGACCCTGTCTGGCCGGCGCCCCATCTCTCTCCGCGGCAGATCATCAACCCCAAGATGCCGCGCACGGGTTACTTCCATAACCTGGTGCCGATTCCGGTGCCTCCCGAGGAAGTCCTGGCGCTGGTCGACAACCACACCGGTCCCGTGTACTTGGTGCTCTTCTTCGACGCCAAGCGCACCTGGTCAGTCTGGCGGGAGCGGAGACAGCAGGGGGGGGGGGGGGAGGGGGTCGGACGCCAAGCGCACCTGATCAGTCTGGCGTGAGCGGAGACAGCCCTGGTCAGTCTGGCGTGAGCGGAGACAGCCCTGGTCAGTCTGGCGTGAGCGGAGACAGCCCTGGTCAGTCTGGCGTGAGCGGAGACAGCCCTGGTCAGTCTGGCGTGAGCGGAGACAGCCCTGGTCAGTCTGGCGTGAGCGGAGACAGCCCTAGTCAGTCTGGCGTGAGCGGAGACAGCCCTGATCAGTCTGGCGTGAGCGGAGACAGCCCTGGTCAGTCTGGCGTGAGCGGAGACAGCCCTGGTCAGTCTGGCGTGAGCGGAGACAGCCCTGGTCAGTCTGGCGTGAGCGGAGACAGCCCTGGTCAGTCTGGCGTGAGCGGAGACAGCCCTGGTCAGTCTGGCGTGAGCGGAGACAGCCCTGGTCAGTCTGGCGTGAGAGGAGACAGCAGGGGGGGGGGGGGAAGGGGGTCGGACGCCAAGCGCACCTGGTCAGTCTGGCGGGAGCGGAGAGACAGGGGGGGGGGCGTCGGACGCCAAGCGCACCTGGTCAGTCTGGCGTGAGCGGAGACAGCAGGGGGGGGGGGGGGGGGGCGTCGGACGCCAAGCGCACCTGGTCAGTCTGGCGTGAGCGGAGACAGCAGGGGGGGGGGGGGCGTCGGACGCCAAGCGCACCTGGTCAGTCTGGCGTGAGCGGAGACAGCAGGGGGGGGGGGGGGGGGGGGGCGTCGGACGCCAAGCGCACCTGGTCAGTCTGGCGGGAGCGGAGACAGCAGGGGGGGGGGGGGGGACGTCGGACGCCAAGCGCACCTGGTCAGTCTGGCGGGAGCGGAGACAGCAGGGGGGGGGGGGACGTCGGACGCCAAGCGCACCTGGTCAGTCTGGCGGGAGCGGAGACAGCAGGGAGGGGGGGGGGGGAAGGGGGAGGGGGTCGGACGCCAAACGCACCTGGTCAGTCTGGCGTGAGCGGAGACAGCAGGGGGGGGGGGGGAGGGGGGCGTCGGACGCCAAGCGCACCTGGTCAGTCTGGCGTGAGCGGAGACAGCAGGGGGGGGGGGGGGGCGTCGGACGCCAAGCGCACCTGGTTAGTCTGGCGTGAGCGGAGACAGCAGGGGGGGGGGGGGGCGTCGGACGCCAAGCGCACCTGGTCAGTCTGGCGTGAGCGGAGACAGCAGGGGGGGGGGGGGGCGTCGGACGTCAAGCGCACCTGGTCAGTCTGGCGTGAGCGGAGACAGCAGGGGGGGGGGGGGGGGCGTCGGACGCCAAGCGCACCTGGTCAGTCTGGCGGGAGCGGAGACAGCAGGGGGGGGGGGGGGGGCGTCGAACGCCAAGCGCATCTAGTCAGTCTGGCGTGAGCGGAGACAGCAGGGGGGGGGGGGGGGGGGTGTCGGACGCCAAGCGCACCTGGTCAGTCTGGCGTGAGCGGAGACAGCAGGGGGGGGGGGGGAGAGGGGGTCGGACGCCAAGCGCACCTGGTCAGTCTGGCGTGAGCGGAGACAGCGGGGGGGGGGGGGGGAAGGGGGTCGGACGCCAAGCGCACCTGGTCAGTCTGGCGTGAGCGGAGACAGCAGGGGGGGGGGGGGGGGGGGGGGAGGGGGTCGGACGCCAAGCGCACCTGGTCAGTCTGGCGTGAGCGGAGACAGCAGGGGGAGGGGGGTCGGACGCCAAGCGCACCTGGTCAGTCTGGCGTGAGCGGAGACAGCAGAGGGGGGGGGGGGGCGTCGGATAGGTCCGGGAGGAATGTGGGGTGGAGCAGAGAGGAGGGGGGGGGGGCGTCGGATAGGTCCGGGAGGAATGTGGGGTGGAGAGGAGGGGGGGGGGGGGCGTCGGATAGGTCCGGGAGGAATGTGGTGTGGAGCAGAGAGGAGGAAGGGGGGGGGGGGGGGGGGTGAGCGTGTCAGGTTTGTAGAGATGGTGCCTGGTGGGCTGCGCCGGCGGCTTGTCCGGCATTGGGAATGTTCCGAGGTTTTGCATGTGTTGGGAGGCGGTTGTGATGTGTTGACCAGTAATTTCAGACTGTGATGCTGGTTTCATGTATTTGTAGTGTGGTGTGACTTGATGGTCACCCAGAAGTTAGGCAGTTAGCACATCTCCGACATCAGAGTTGATGGAATCTCCTAACGAAGTGAATTATATCTATTCTTTAGTCGCCACTACCCACTTGCCGCTCTGGGCGGCTCGCCCAGCTGGCCCTACTGACCATCACCGACCCGGGACCCCCTCCCTCGTCTACAGGCAGTGGCTGCCGCGGAACAAGCTCGAGCCGCTGGGCGTCGATCCGTCCCTGGACAAGGCCAAGCTGGTCGAGTCTCGCAAGGCCGCCGACAGGAAGGCGGTGAAGACGGCTTACGAGAAGGGCATCCTGCACCAGTGCCGCGTCACAGGCAAAAACGCCACGTTCAGTCTGGAGGACAAGGACAAGTCTGCCGTGGACCTGTACTATAAGAACGCGCTCTGAGCGGCGGGCAGTGGACCGGTGGGGGGGGGGGGGGGGAGAAGGAGAGAGGGAGAGAGGGAGAGAGGGAGAGAGAGAGAGGGAGTCTGAGATGGATGTACAAAGCGTGTGTGTGCGATGGGAGGGGGTTGTTTGTCAAGAGGGGATGGCTGTTCCGGACTGGTTGGCTAGCGAAGCCCTCCACGGAGGCGGCTGGTACCATGTTGGCTGGGTCGGCTGCCAGGGGTCACTCCTGGCCCAGCTGCGGGCCGCGGTTGGTGCCGTGCGGGCTGCGTCGGCTGCCAGGGGTCACTCCTGGCCCAGCTGCGGGCCGCGGTTGGTGCCGTGCGGACACTCCTGGCCCAGCTGCGGGCTGAGACGGCTGCTTGGAGCGGGCAGTAGTGAGCTCAGAGGTTCAGCAGAACTCCGCTCGGGGATCGCGGCGGCTGAACAGAGTGTTGTACGTACAAACGAAGAGGCTTGTGACGTCACAGGCTGAGCGCTCAGAGCGCTATCATGTGCAGATTGACCTGGACTGTGATGCGTACAGGCTGAGCGTTCCGAGCCATCATGTGAAGATTGACCCGACTGTGATGCGTACAGGCTGAGCAACATTGTTACCATTCCATCGTCATCTTTGCATTTAGTTTTCATCAGCACAGAGCGTGCAGTTTGGCTGGGTCATGTAGCGATGTCATGCGGTGTTATTTTTCGTGCACCGGTAATTCAGACTGAACTGTAAATATACATACAAATTATCGCAGAGTTCACAAGAATGTAGTGGTTACTGGCCCATTAATTATGTCGGCGTGTATGTGAATGTTGCAAAGGTCGTTTGATGCCCCCACCCCGTTTCGCCTCTTAGAGAACGAAGCGAGAAGGATTCAAAATGATATGTTGCGGACCGCGGTATGCAATGCAATAAACGTTCAATTTTCCATGTGACATGGAGTCACATGGAGTCACATGGAGTTCCTCCAAATCATAGAGGTGACTTGATTTCCAAGCATCCTCGGTCGTTATACACATGTGCAAACCATTTTTCGAACACGATGCTTTATTACTCCTATAACACTAAAAACAACGAGCAGTAATGCCACTGTATTAAAAGAGGATGATAAAAACACTGCTCGACATAGTTCGGGTGCATTTAAATAATTAAATATTAAAATGGTGTACATATACAGCTTACACCACGTCATCGACGCGCAAAAAACGGCTACTAAGCCTAGTAAAAGTAAATATTCTTACAACGCACGACGATATATATATTTTAATGTAAGGATGCAAATACTCTTTTTTTTTTAAACGTATGCCTGCATAGGTATGGTATCACATTTCCTTTAAAATGAGCTCGCTCAGCCCAGGCTTGGGTGCATCTGACAGCTCGGACAGTGTGTAGTGAGTGAGTGGGCAGTGTGTAGTGTGTCAGGGTGTGAGATGGGAGGAGGTCCTCCACCAGTCGTGGGCCGGTCCTGGCGAGCGTCCAGGGGAAAACAGACAGTGACGCAGGGGTGGAGATCTGGGGTGACACGCCGGGCTGGCCCGCGACGGTGGCAGGTGTGGGATGATAAGTTTCTGCCGGCTGTGTCCCGGTCCTGGCGAGCAGGCAGGAGACCTGGCTGTCAGAGGTGAGAGGTGTGGGGTAAGAACACCCCTACGGCTGTGTCCCGGTCCTCGTGAGCAGGCAGGGGACCTAGCCTGACCGGCGGTGGTGGCTGGCGGCGGCGGCGGCGGCGACGTGCGGGTCTGTTGTGGAGACAGGTGCTGGAGTCCCGGGTCAGGCAGTCGCTGGAATGGCAGCGCGTGGTGACTGTGGTACCTGGTGGGACAGACAGACAGACACCGACACTGTCAGCTCACGGTCAGACAGACACTGTCAGCTCACGGTCAGACAGACACCGACACTGTCAGCTCACGGTCAGACAGACACAGACACAGTCAGCTCACGGTCAGACAGACACCGACACTGTCAGCTCACGGTCAGACAGACACTGTCAGCTCACGGTCAGACAGACACCGACACTGTCAGCTCACGGTTAGACAGACACCGACACTGTCAGCTCACGGTCAGACAGACACTGTCAGCTCACGGTCAGACAGACACCGATACTGTCAGCTCACGGTCAGACAGACACAGACACAGTCAGCTCACGGTCAGACAGACACCGCCACTGTCAGCTCACGGTCAGACAGACAGACACCGACACTGTCAGCTCACGGTCAGACAGACAGACACAGTCAGCTCACGGACAGACAGACACCGACACTGTCAGCTCACGGTCAGACAGACAGACACCGATACTGTCAGCTCACGGTCAGACAGACACCGATACTGTCAGCTCACGGTCAGACAGACACCGACACTGTCTGCTCACGGTCAGACAGACACAGACACAGTCAGCTCACGGTCAGACAGACACCGACACTGTCAGCTCAGGTCAGACAGACACAGACACAGTCAGCTCACGGTCAGACATACACCGATACTGTCAGCTCACGGTCAGACAGACACCGACACTGTCAGCTCACGGTCAGACAGACCCCGACACTGTCAGCTCACGGTCAGACAGACACCGATACTGTCAGCTCACGGTCAGACAGACACTGTCAGCTCACGGTCAGACAGACAGACACCGACACTGTCAGCTCACGGTCAGACAGACACCGACACTGTCAGCTCACGGTCAGACAGACAGACACAATCAGCTCACTGTCAGACAGACAGACACACACTGTCAGCTCACGGCCAGACAGACACCGACACTGTCAGCTCACGGTCAGACAGACACCGACACTGTCAGCTCACGGTCAAACAGACACCGACACTGTCAGCTCACGGTCAGACAGACACCGACACTGTCAGCTCACGGTCAGACAGACACCGACACTGTCAGCTCACGGTCAGACAGACACCGACACTGTCCGCTCACGGTCAGACAGACAGACACCGACACTGTCAGCTCACGGTCAGACAGACACCGACACTGTCAGCTCACGGTCAGACAGACACCTACACTGTCAGCTCACGGTCAGACAGACACCGACACTGTCAGCTCACGGTCAGACAGACACCGACACTGTCTGCTCACGGTCAGACAGACAGACACCGACACTGTCAGCTCACGGTCAGACAGACACCGACACTGTCAGTTCACGGTCAGACAGACACCGACACTGTCAGCTCACGGTCAGGCAGACACCGACACTGTCAGCTCACGGTCAGACAGACACCGACACTGTCAGCTCACGGTCAGACAGACACCGACACTGTCAGCTCGCGGTCAGACAGACGCATACACATACACTGTCAGCTCACGGTCAGACAGACACCGACACTGTCAGCTCACGGTCAGACAGACACAGACACTGTCAGCTCACGGTCAGACAGACACCGACACCGTCAGCTCGCGGGCAGACAGACACAGACACATACACTGTCAGCTCACGGTCAGACAGACACCGACACTGTCAGCTCACGGTCAGACAGACACCGACACTGTCAGCTCACGGTCAGACAGACACCAACACTGTCAGCTCACGGTCAGACAGACACAGACGCTGTCAGCTCACGGTCAGACAGACAGACACCGACACTGTCAGCTCACGGTCAGACAGACACACCGACACTGTCAGCTCACGGTCAGACAGACACAGACATTGTCAGCTCACGGTCAGACTGACACACACACTGTCAGTTCGCGGTCAGACAGACAGACACCGACACTGTCAGCTCACGGTCAGACAGACACCGACACTGTCAGCTCACGGTCAGACAGACACAGACGTCAGCTCACGGTCAGACAGACACATACACTGTCAGCTCACGGTCAGACAGACACCGGCATTGTCAGCTCACGGTCAGACAGACACATACACTGTCAGCTCACGGTCAGACAGACACCGACACTGTCAGCTCACGGTCAGACAGACAGACACCGACACTCAGCTCACGGTCAGACAGACACTGTCAGCTCACGGTCAGACAGACACCGACACTGTCAGCTCACGGTCAGACAGACAGACACTGTCAGCTCACGGTCAGACAGACAGACACCGACACTGTCAGCTCACGGTCAGACAGACACAGACACTGTCAGCTCACGGTCAGACAGACACAGACACAATCAGCTCACGGTCGGACAGACACAGACACAATCAGCTCACGGTCAGACAGACACCGACACTGTCAGCTCACGGTCAGACAGACACAATCAGCTCACGGTCAGACAGACACCGACACTGTCAGCTCACGGTCAGACAGACACAATCAGCTCACGGTCGGACAGACAGACACTTGTCAGCTCACGGTCAGACAGACACCGACACTGTCAGCTCGCGGTCAGACACAGACACATACACTGTCAGCTCACGGTCAGACAGACACCGACACTGTCAGCTCACGGTCAGACAGACAGACACCGACACTGTCAGCTCACGGTTAGACAGACAGACACCGACACTGTCAGCTCACGGTCAGACAGACAGACACCTTCAGCTCACGGTCAGACAGACAGACACCGACACTGTCAGCTCACGGTCAGACAGACACCGACACTGTCAGCTCACGGTCAGACAGACACAGACACTGTCAGCTCGCGGTCAGACAGACAGACACCGACACTGTCAGCTCACGGTCAGACAGACAGACACCGACACTGTCAGCTCACGGTCAGACAGACAGACACAGACACTGTCAGCTCACGGTCAGACAGACAGACACCGACACTGTCAGCTCACGGTCAGACAGACAGACACCGACACTGTCAGCTCACGGTCAGACAGACACACACTGTCAGCTTGCGGTCAGACAGACAGACACCGACACTGTCAGCTCACGGTCAGACAGACAGACACCGACACTGTCAGCTCACGGTCAGACAGACAGACACCGACACTGTCAGCTCACGGTCAGACAGACAGCCACCGACACTGTCAGCTCACGGTCAGACAGACAGACACCGACACTGTCAGCTCACGGTCAGACAGACAGACACAGTCAGCTCACGGACAGACAGACACCGACACTGTCAGCTCACGGTCAGACAGACAGACACCGACACTGTCAGCTCACGGTCAGACAGACAGACACCGACACTGTCAGCTCACGGTCAGACAGACAGACACCGACACTGTCAGCTCACGGTCAGACAGACAGCCACCGACACTGTCAGCTCACGGTCAGACAGACAGACACCGACACTGTCAGCTCACGGTCAGACAGACAGACACAGTCAGCTCACGGACAGACAGACACCGACACTGTCAGCTCACGGTCAGACAGACAGACACCGATACTGTCAGCTCACGGTCAGACAGACACCGACACTGTCTGCTCACGGTCAGACAGACACAGACACAGTCAGCTCACGGTCAGACAGACACCGACACTGTCAGCTCAGGTCAGACAGACACAGACACAGTCAGCTCACGGTCAGACATACACCGATACTGTCAGCTCACGGTCAGACAGACACCGACACTGTCAGCTCACGGTCAGACAGACCCCGACACTGTCAGCTCACGGTCAGACAGACACCGATACTGTCAGCTCACGGTCAGACAGACACTGTCAGCTCACGGTCAGACAGACAGACACCGACACTGTCAGCTCACGGTCAGACAGACACCGACACTGTCAGCTCACGGTCAGACAGACAGACACAATCAGCTCACTGTCAGACAGACAGACACACACTGTCAGCTCACGGCCAGACAGACACCGACACTGTCAGCTCACGGTCAGACAGACACCGACACTGTCAGCTCACGGTCAGACAGACACCGACACTGTCAGCTCACGGTCAGACAGACACCGACACTGTCAGCTCACGGTCAGACAGACACCGACACTGTCTGCTCACGGTCAGACAGACAGACACCGACACTGTCAGCTCACGGTCAGACAGACACCGACACTGTCAGCTCACGGTCAGACAGACACCGACACTGTCAGCTCACGGTCAGACAGACACCGACACTGTCAGCTCACGGTCAGACAGACACCGACACTGTCTGCTCACGGTCAGACAGACAGACACCGACACTGTCAGCTCACGGTCAGACAGACACCGACACTGTCAGTTCACGGTCAGACAGACACCGACACTGTCAGCTCACAGTCAGACAGACAGACACCGACACTGTCAGCTCACGGTCAGACAGACACCGACACTGTCAGCTCACGGTCAGACAGACACACCGACACTGTCAGCTCACGGTCAGACAGACACCGACACTGTCAGCTCGCGGTCAGACAGACGCATACACATACACTGTCAGCTCACGGTCAGACAGATACCGACACTGTCAGCTCACGGTCAGACAGACACAGACACTGTCAGCTCACGGTCAGACAGACACCGACACCGTCAGCTCGCGGGCAGACAGACACAGACACATACACTGTCAGCTCACGGTCAGACAGACACCGACACGGTCAGCTCACGGTCAGACAGACACCGACACTGTCAGCTCACGGTCAGACAGACACCGACACTGTCAGCTCACGGTCAGACAGACACAGACGCTGTCAGCTCACGGTCAGACAGACAGACACCGACACTGTCAGCTCACGGTCAGACAGACACACCGACACTGTCAGCTCACGGTCAGACAGACACAGACATTGTCAGCTCACGGTCAGACTGACACACACACTGTCAGTTCGCGGTCAGACAGACAGACACCGACACTGTCAGCTCACGGTCAGACAGACACCGACACTGTCAGCTCACGGTCAGACAGACACAGACGTTGTCAGCTCACGGTCAGACAGACACATACACTGTCAGCTCACGGTCAGACAGACACCGGCATTGTCAGCTCACGGTCAGACAGACACATACACTGTCAGCTCACGGTCAGACAGACACCGACACTGTCAGCTCACGGTCAGACAGACAGACACCGACACTCAGCTCACGGTCAGACAGACACTGTCAGCTCACGGTCAGGCAGACACCGACACTGTCAGCTCACGGTCAGACAGACAGACACTGTCAGCTCACGGTCAGACAGACAGACACCGACACTGTCAGCTCACGGTCAGACAGACACAGACACTGTCAGCTCACGGTCAGACAGACACAGACACAATCAGCTCACGGTCGGACAGACACAGACACAATCAGCTCACGGTCAGACAGACACCGACACTGTCAGCTCACGGTCAGACAGACACAATCAGCTCACGGTCAGACAGACACCGACACTGTCAGCTCACGGTCAGACATATACAGACACAATCAGCTCACGGTCGGACAGACAGACACTTGTCAGCTCACGGTCAGACAGACACCGACACTGTCAGCTCGCGGTCAGACACAGACACATACACTGTCAGCTCACGGTCAGACAGACACCGACACTGTCAGCTCACGGTCAGACAGACAGACACCGACACTGTCAGCTCACGGTTAGACAGACAGACACCGACACTGTCAGCTCACGGTCAGACAGACAGACACCGTCAGCTCACGGTCAGACAGACAGACACCGACACTGTCAGCTCACGGTCAGACAGACACCGACACTGTCAGCTCACGGTCAGACAGACACAGACACTGTCAGCTCGCGGTCAGACAGACAGACACCGACACTGTCAGCTCACGGTCAGACAGACAGACACCGACACTGTCAGCTCACGGTCAGACAGACAGACACAGACACTGTCAGCTCACGGTCAGACAGACAGACACCGACACTGTCAGCTCACGGTCAGACAGACAGACACCGACACTGTCAGCTCACGGTCAGACAGACACCGACACTGTCAGCTCACGGTCAGACAGACACAGACACTGTCAGCTCGCGGTCAGACAGACAGACACCGACACTGTCAGCTCACGGTCAGACAGACAGACACCGACACTGTCAGCTCACGGTCAGACAGACACCGACACTGTCAGCTCACGGTCAGACAGACACAGACACTGTCAGCTCGCGGTCAGACAGACAGACACCGACACTGTCAGCTCACGGTAAGACAGACAGACACCAACACTGTCAGCTCACGGTCAGACAGACAGACACCGACACTGTCAGCTCACGGTCAGACAGACAGACACCGACACTGTCAGCTCACGGTCAGACAGACAGACACCGACACTGTCAGCTCACGGTCAGACAGACAGACACCGATACTGTCAGCTCACGGTCAGACAGACACAGACACAATCAGCTCACGGTCAGACAGACACCGACACTGTCAGCTCACGGTCAGACAGACACAGACACAATCAGCTCACGGGCAGACAGACACCGACACTGTCAGCTTACGGTCAGACAGACAGACACCGACACTGTCAGCTCACGATCAGACAGACACCGACACTGTCAGCTCACGGTCAGACAGACACCGACACTGTCAGCTCACGGTCAGACAGACACATACACTATCAGCTCACGGTCAGACAGACAGACACCGACACAATCAGCTCACGGTCAGACAGACAGACACCGACACTGTCAGCTCACGGTCAGACAGACAGACACTGTCAGCTCACGGTCAGACAGACACCGACACTGTCAGCTCACGGACAGACAGACACAGACACATTCAGCTCACGGTCAGACAGACACCGACACTGTCAGCTCACGGTCAGACAGACACCGACACTGTCTGCTCACGGTCATACAGACAGACACCGACACTGTCAGCTCACAGTCAGACAGACAGACACCGACAATGTCACCTCACGGTCAGACAGACAGACACCGACACTGTCAGCTCACAGTCAGACATACACAGACACAGACAGCTCGCGGTCAGACAGACACAGATACAATCAGCTCACGGTCAGACAGACAGACACCGACACTGTCAGCTCACGGTCAGCAGACACAGACACAATCAGCTCACGGTCAGACAAACAGACACCGACACTGTCAGCTCACGGTCAGACTGTCAGACAGGCACCGACACTGTCAGCTCGCGGTCAGACAGACATACACCGACACTGTCAGCTCACGGTCAGACAGACAGACACAGACACTGTCAGCTTACAGTCAGACAGACACAGACACTGTCAGCTCACGGTCAGACAGACACAGACATTGTCAGCTCGCGGTCAGACAGACACAGACACTGTCAGCTCACGGTCAGACAGACAGACACCGACACTGTCAGCTCACGGTCAGACATACACAGACACTGTCAGCTCACGGTCAGACAGACACAGACACTGTCAGCTCACGGTCAGACAGACAGATACATTGTCAGCTCGCGGTCAGACAGACACAGACACTGTCAGCTCACGGTCAGACAGACAGACACAGACACTGTCAGCTCACGGTCAGACATACACCGACACTGTCTGCTCACGGTCAGACAGACACCGACACTGTCAGCTCACGGTCACACAGACACCGACACTGTCAGCTCACGGTCAGACAGACACCGACACTGTCAGCTCACGGTCAGACAGACACCGACACTGTCAGCTCACGGTCAGACAGACACCGACACTGTCAGTTCACGGTCAGACAGACACCGACACTGTCAGCTTACGGTCAGACAGACACTTGTCAGCTCACGGTCAGACAGACAGACACTGTCATCTCACGGTCAGACAGACACAGACACTGTCAGCTTACGGTCAGACAGACACTTGTCAGCTCACGGTCAGACAGACAGACACTGTCATCTCACGGTCAGACAAACACAGACACTGTCAGCTTACGGTCAGACATACACTTGTCAGCTCACGGTCAGACAGACAGACACTGTCAGCTCACGGTCAGACAGACACTGTCAGCTCACGGTCAGACAGACAGACACTGTCAGCTCACGGTCAGACAGACACTGTCAGCTCGCGGTCAGACAGACACCGACACTGTCAGCTCACGGTCAGACAGACACCGACACTGTCAGCTCACGGTCAGACAGACACAGACACAATCAGCTCACGGTCAGACAGACACCGACACTGTCAGCTCACGGTCAGACAGACAGACAGACACCGACACTGTCAGCTCACGGTCAGACAGACACCGACACTGTCAGCTCACGGTCAGACAGACAGACACAGACACTGTCAGCTTACGGTCAGACAGACACCGACACTGTCAGCTCGCGGTCAGACAGACACCGACACTGTTTACATAGCAATTTCAAAATAGTGGAACATTGTTCACTAATTGTGGAACATCTTCCATTAAGCTCGTTTGAGTAGATATCACCACTACACCAGACTGAGATTTGATCCAATTTGCTCAAACATGGTGTAAGAGTGATCTTGGTTCCTTTTATTTCGAAATCGTGCTTTATAAGTACTGTTAACAGCACAAACACCCAGAGCGGAGTATTTTTTCTTCCGACATTTTGACCTTCATTTGGTAGCGTAGCAGCTTTTGCGAAGACTGCTACGCTTCCATATGCGCAACCGATTTACTTTTTCCGACGGCAGTTGCCGCTTTTTCGCGAATAAGAATTAGAGCTGCAAGATCTCCGGAAAGTATCATACCGGTACCATACAACAACACAACCAATAACACAATGTTCCACCAATATACCGGCGCTGTCATTAGTATTTTGTCGCACATATGTTCGCATGCCGCATAGTACATGCCGCAGGCATCTAAAAAGTGCTTGCGGTGCCTAACAATGACCCGCTGTGTCGTGCACTGTACCGTAAGTCATGCAGCTCGAAACGTGGGAGGAGCTTATTTTAGCCAAGTTAGCGGGCACTTATTTTCGCGACCAGCACCTGCCGTGAATTCTGTATAATACCACGGAAACAACACCAACAAAGGCAATACCTAGGCTGCATCAACCATACGACCAATGTGATACATAACAGCAGACGGTAAATTGACGCACTGGCGCCGTAATCGTGATCATGTGATGGTGAAAGAAACCTTCATTCTCCACTATTAGTGACCAATGTTTCACTGTTTTGAAACTGCTATGTAAACATTGAAACTGTCAGCTCACAGTCAGGCAGACACAGACACAATCAGCTCACGGTCAGATAGACACGACACTGTCAGCTCACGGTCAGACAGACAGACAGACACCGACACAATCAGCTCACGGTCAGACAGACACAGACACTGTCAGCTCATGGTCAGACAGACACCGACACTGTCAGCTCACGGTCAGACTGACACCGACACTGTCAGCTCGTGGTCCGACGGAGGCCACGAGACAGTTTCGCCGGCCGTCCCGACGAGGTCCCGCCTCCCCGAGGTGGACGGTGGAGGGGCTTCGGCCCCAGCCCCGACCGTGGCGAGCGGCGGGGTACGCCAAACGGGACCTCATCTCGCCTCCCAAGGTCGGGAGCTCGCGGCCGATGCCGCCACGACATCGACCAGTCAACATCAACCTCTACAACTTCTGCGGGACCGGGGCCGCGCGGGCACAGTGGCGGCCCGGTCCCGCCTAGTTAAATGAACGACGCGCCCCCCTCCGCGAGCGCCGGCGGCGGGGCCACGGCGAGCGCCGTGGGTGGGCGCACCCGCAGAGCCAAGAACCAGCGCTACCGACGCAACGTCCAGGGGGAAGCCGCCTGCTGGTCACGAGCTGGAACGCGGAGGGCCTCCGTCCCAAGAAGACTGAACTCTTCAGCTGGCTATCAGCCCGCGGAGCCAACGTGTGCGCGGTGCAGGAGACTCAGCTGGGTGCAAATCCGACCATCGATATCCCTGGCTACCAGACGGCGGTGGTCTCGAACAGGGCGCGCGGCAGGAGGAACGGAGGGCCTGTCAAGGATGGAGACGTGCTCGTCCTCATCCGAGACGGCCTGAAGTTCGTCACCAGCAAGAACGACTCTTCGCTTCTGCCGCAAGACAACACCACGGAATGGTGCGCTACCCGAGTCTTTCATCCTACTAGTCCCTGCAGTACAAGAGTCGTTAGTTGTGTTACGGATATGTATTGTGTGTACCGCCCTCCCATCAGATCCACGGAGGAAGACCAACGTGTGGACTCCTTCCCCCTGGACGTGTGGACTCCTTCCCCTGGACGTGTGGACTCCTTCCCCCTGGACGTGTGGACTCCTTCCCCCTGGACGTGTGGACTCCTTCCCCCTGGACGCATGGACTCCTTCCCCCTGGACGCGTGGACTCCTTCCCCCTGGACGCGTGGACTCCTTCCCCCTGGACGTGTGGACTCCTTCCCCCTGGACGTGTGGACTCCTTCCCCCTGGACGTGTGGACTCCTTCCCCCTGGACGCGTGGACTCCTTCCCCCTGGACGCGTGGACTCCTTCCCCCTGGACGTGTGGACTCCTTCCCCCTGGACGCGTGGACTCCTTCCCCCTGGACGCGTGGACTCCTTCCCCCTGGACGCGTGGACTCCTTCCCCCTGGATGTGTGGACTCCTTCCCCTGGACGTGTGGACTCCTCCCTGGACGTGTGGACTCCTTCCCCCTGGACGTGTGGACTCCTTCCCCCTGGACGTGTGGACTCCTCCCCCCTGGACGCGTGGACTCCTTCCCCCTGGACGCGTGAACTCCTTCCCCCTGGACGCGTGGACTCCTTCCCCCTGTACGTGTGGACTCCTTCCCCCTGGACGCGTGGACTCCTTCCCCCTGGACGTGTGGACTCCTTCCCCCTGGCGTGTGGACTCCTTCCCCCTGGACGTGTGGACTCCTCCCTGGACGTGTGGACTCCTCCCTGGACGTGTGGACTCCTTCCCCCTGGACGTGTGGACTCCTCCCTGGACGTGTGGACTCCTCCTCCCTGGACGTGTGGACTCCTTCCCCTGGACGTGTGGACTCCTTCCCCCTGGACGTGTGGACTCCTCCTCCCTGGACGTGTGGACTCCTTCCCCCTGGACGCGTGTACTCCTTCCCCCTGGACGCGTGGACTCCTTCCCCCTGGACGTGTGGACTCCTTCCCCTGGACGCGTGGACTCCTTCCCCCTGGACGCGTGGACTCCTTCCCCCTGGACGTGTGGACTCCTTCCCCCTGGACGTGTGGACTCCTTCCCCCTGGACGTGTGGACTCCTCCATGGACGTGTGGACTCCTTCCCCTGGACGTGTGGACTCCTTCCCCCTGGACGTGTGGACTCCTTCTCCCTGGACGTGTGGACTCCTTCCCCCTGGACGTGTGGACTCCTCCCTGGAGGTGTGGACTCCTTCCCCCTGGATGTGTGGACTCCTTCCCCCTGGACGCGTGGACTCCTTCCCCCTGGACGTGTGGACTCCTCCCTGGACGTGTGGACTACTCCTCCCTGGACGTGTGGACTCCTCCCTGGACGTGTGGACTCCTTCCCCCTGGACGCGTGGACTCCTCCCTGGACGTGTGGACTCCTCCTCCCTGGACGTGTGGACTCCTCCTCCCTGGACGTGTGAACTCCTTCCCCCTGGACGTGTGGACTCTTTCCCCCTGGACGCGTGGACTCCTTCCCCCTGGACGCGTGGACTCCTCCCTGGACGTGTGGACTCCTCCTCCCTGGACGTGTGGACTCCTTCCCCCTGGACGCGTGGACTCCTTCCCCCTGGACGCGTGGACTCCTCCTCCCTGGACGTGTGGACTCCCCCTGGACGTGTGGACTCCTTTCCCCTGGACGCGTGGACTCCTTCCCCCTGGACGCGTGGACTCCTTCCCCCTGGACGCGTGGACTCCTTCCCCCTGTACGTGTGGACTCCTTCCCCCTGGACGCGTGGACTCCTTCCCCCTGGACGCGTGGACTCCTTCCCCCTGGACGCGTGGACTCCTTCCCCCTGGACGTGTGGACTCCTTCCCCCTGGACGTGTGGACTCCTCCCTGGACGTGTAGACTCCTCCTCCCTGGACGTGTGGACTCCTTCCCCCTGGACGTGTGGACTCCTTCCCCCTGTACGCGTGGACTCCTTCCCCCTGGACGTGTGGACTCCTTCCCCCTGGACGTGTGGACTCCTCCCTGGACGTGTGGACTACTCCTCCCTGGACGTGTGGACTCCTCCTCCCTGGACGTGTGGACTCCTTCCCCCTGGACGCGTGGACTCCTCCCTGGACGTGTGGACTCCTTCCCCCTGGACGTGTGGACTCCTTCCCCCTGGACGTGTGGACTCCTTCCCCCTGGACGCGTGGACTCCTTCCCCCTGGACGCGTGGACTCCTCCTCCCTGGACGTGTGGACTCCTCCTCCCTGGACGTGTGGACTCCTTCCCCCTGGACGCGTGGACTCCTTCCCCCTGGACGCGTGGACTCCTCCTCCCTGGACGCGTGGACTCCTCCTCCCTGGACGTGTGGACTCCTCCCCCTGGACGTGTGGACTCCTTCCCCCTGGACGCGTGGAATCCTTCCCCCTGGACGCGTGGACTCCTTCCCCCTGGACGCGTGGACTCCTTCCCCCTGGACGCGTGGACTCCTTCCCCCTGGACGTGTGGGCTCCTTCCCCCTGGACGTGTGGACTCCTTCCCCCTGGACGCGTTGACTCCTTCCCCCTGGACGCGTGGACTCCTTCCCCCTGGACGCGTGGACTCCTTCCCCCTGGACGTGTGGACTCCTTCCCCCTGGACGTGTGTACTCCTTCCCCCTGGACGTGTGGACTCCTTCCCCCTGGACGCGTGGACTCCTCCCCTGGACGTGTGGACTCCTCCTCCCTGGACGTGTGGACTCCTTCCCCCTGGACGTGTGGACTCCTTCCCCCTGGACGTGTGGACTCCTTCCCCCTGGACGTGTGGACTCCTTCCCCCTGGACGTGTGGACTCCTTCCCCCTGGACGTGTGGACTCCTTCCCCCTGGACGCATGGACTCCTCCCCCTGGACGTGTGGACTCCTCCCCCTGGACGTGTGGACTCCTTCCCCCTGGACGCGTGGACTCCTCCCCCTGGACGTGTGGACTCCTCCTCCCTGGACGTGTGGACTCCTTCCCCCTGGACGTGTGGACTGCTCCTCCCTGGACGTGTGGACTCCTTCCCCCTGGACGCGTGGACTCCTCCTCCCTGGACGTGTGGACTCCTCCCTGGACGTGTGGACTCCTCCTCCCTGGACGTGTGGACTCCTCCTCCCTGGACGTGTGGACTCCTTCCCCCTGGACGCGTGGACTCCTCCTCTCTGGACGTGTGGACTCCTCCTCCCTGGACGTGTGGACTCCTTCCCCCTGGACGCGTGGACTCCTCCCCCCTGGACGTGTGGACTCCTCCTCCCTGGACGTGTGGACTCCTTCCCCCTGGACGTGTGGACTGCTCCTCCCTGGACGTGTGGACTCCTTCCCCCTGGACGCGTGGACTCCTCCTCCCTGGACGTGTGGACTCCTCCCTGGACGTGTGGACTCCTTCCCCCTGGACGCGTGGACTCCTTCCCCTGTACGCGTGGACTCCTCCTCCCTGGACGTGTGGACTCCTCCCCCTGGACGTGTGGACTCCTTCCCCCTGGACGCGTGGACTCCTTCCCCCTGGACGCGTGGACTCCTTCCCCCTGGACGCGTGGACTCCTTCCCCCTGGACGCGTGGACTCCTTCCCCCTGGACGTGTGGACTCCTTCCCCCTGGACGTGTGGGCTCCTTCCCCCTGGACGCGTGGACTCCTTCCCCCTGGACGCGTGGACTCCTTCCCCCTGGACGCGTGGACTCCTTCCCCCTAGACGCGTGGACTCCTTCCCCCTGGACGCGTGGACTCCTCCCCCCTGGACGTGTGGACTCCTCCTCCCTGGACGTGTGGACTCCTTCCCCCTGGACGCGTGGACTCCTCCCCCTGGACGTGTGGACTCCTTCCCCCTGGACGTGTGGACTCCTCCTCCCTGGACGTGTGGACTCCTTCCCCCTGGACGCGTGGACTCCTTCCCCCTGGACGTGTGGACTCCTTCCCCCTGGACGTGTGGGCTCCTTCCCCCTGGACGCGTGGACTCCTTCCCCCTGGACGCGTGGACTCCTTCCCCCTGGACGCGTGGACTCCTTCCCCCTGGACGCGTGGACTCCTTCCCCCTGGACGCGTGGACTCCTCCCCCCTGGACGTGTGGACTCCTCCTCCCTGGACGTGTGGACTCCTTCCCCCTGGACGCGTGGACTCCTCCCCCTGGACGTGTGGACTCCTCCTCCCTGGACGTGTGGACTCCTCCTCCCTGGACGTGTGGACTCCTCCTCCCTGGACGTGTGGACTCCTCCCTGGACGTGTGGACTCCTTCCCCCTGGACGTGTGGACTCCTTCCCCCTGGACGCGTGGACTCCTCCCTGGGCGTGTGGACTCCTCCCTGGACGTGTGGGCTCCTTCCCCCTGGACGTGTGGACTCCTCCTCCCTGGACGTGTGGACTCCTCCCTGGACGTGTGGACTCCTCCTCCCTGGACGTGTGGACTCCTTCCCCCTGGACGTGTGGACTCCTCCTCCCTGGACGTGTGGACTCCTCCTCCCTGGACGTGTGGACTCCTCCTCCCTGGACGTGTGGACTCCTCCCGGGACGTGTGGACTCCTCCTCCCTGGACGTGTGGACTCCTCCTCCCTGGACGTGTGGACTCCTCCTCCCTGGACGTGTGGACTCCTCCTCCCTGGACGTGTGTACTCCTTCCCCCTGGACGTGTTCCCGACCCGCGACCATATCCTCGTCGCCGGCGATGTTAACGGCCGCCACCCGCTCTGGGACGCGGGATGTGAACGGCCGCCACCCGCTCTGGGACGCGGGATGTGAACGGCCGCCACCCGCTCTGGGACGCGGGATGTGAACGGCCGCCACCCGCTCTGGGACGCGGGATGTGAACGGCCGCCACCCGCTCTGGGACGCGGGATGTGAACGGCCGCCACCCGCTCTGGGACGCGAGATGTGAACGGCCGCCACCCGCTCTGGGACGCGGGATGTGAACGGCCGCCACCCGCTCTGGGACGCGGGATGTGAACGGCCGCCACCCGCTCTGGGACGCGGGATGTGAACGGCCGCCACCCGCTCTGGGACGCGGGATGTGAACGGCCGCCACCCGCTCTGGGACGCGGGATGTGAACGGCCGCCACCCGCTCTGGGACGCGGGATGTGAACGGCCGCCACCCGCTCTGGGACGCGGGATGTCCTCGTCGCCGGCGATATGAACGGCCGCCACCCGCTCTGGGACGCGGGATGCACGGAGC